>VVHJ01036401.1:3626-17168 GCA_015107715.1 Tylochromis polylepis | reverse complement strand
ATGCTGTGTTAAGGAAATATTAATGTTGTCATGATATGGCTGTGTGGCAGGCAGGATGTAGGACCCAAACGCAAAACACTCAGATGGAGGGTTAAACTTAAGGCGCAGCTTTTATTGCCGGAAAACTCTTCATAAAAATTAACACTCACAAAAACAAACCAAAACCTCAAATGAGAAACCTAAACTACACTGGAAACAAATAACTAAACACTAGAATACCTGGAAACAGGGAACAATGATCACAGGGAGCACGGAAGGAACCCACACAGCATGATGAGGGTACGACGCAACACAAAGCAAAGGAAACACAGGGCTTAAATACACTGAGGGATAACGAGGGAATAGGACACAGGAGGAGAGCACAGCTGGGAGTAATTAAGCATGACAAGACAAGGGGAAGCAAAACTAGACACACTGACGAGAGACATGAAACTCCAAAGTAAAACAGGAAGCACAAGACAGAGACACGGACATGACGCTAAACCAGGGAACACAGAGCACAGGGACAGAGGAGACACATGAGACATGGCTGGGGAACAAGATAAATCATAATACATAATCAGGGGTAAATAACTAAACAAATACAAAACACTGGGTCACAGACCCAGTACCATGACAGATAAAATGAAACAGCAAAAATAAAAAAAACTTAATTAAACACATAATACATAGATATTAAAACAATCCTATATTAAAAACATCATAAAATCAACTAAAAACCAACTAAAATTTAAAAAAAGAAAGACTAAACCAACATCTCAAAAGGTGTCAAAGGCCAGGGTGCAGAGATGGTTTTTCAGAAGAGATTTAAAAACAGGGAGAGAAGAGGCCTGTCTAATCTCTAAATTGCTGCTGTGTTCTGAATCATTGTCCTGTTGCGAGACCTAATCTCAGCAAGGTTGTAGCTATCAGACAGATGGACTCACATTTATCTTTAGAATATGTTAAACAGTACTATACAGAGTTACGCAGAGTTCATGTCAACTCAATGACTGCAAGGTACCCAGGTTCTGTCACTCTAAATCAAGCCCAAATCCCCACCTCTCCACCACCGTGGTATACAGTTGATATAAGGTATTTCTGCTGACATCCTGTGTTGCCAATATGGCACTGTGCATTATGGCCAGACATTTCCACTTTGGTCCTGTATGCCCAAAGGACAATGTTCCACAAGTCTTGTGGTTTGTTCAGAAGCAAATTTTCAAACTTAAGCCGTGGCACTATGTTTTTTTTAGACAGATGAGGCTGGATTATTCTCATTTATCTGTCATGAACTTTAACATTTAACATGCTAACTGAGGCCTGTAGAATCGAAGATGCTTTTTTGCAGTTTCTCTGAGCATTGCATGGTCAGACATTGGGGTGAATTTGCTCGGCCATCAACTCTTGGAAGATTGTGGCATTGTGTAGCACATATCTGAATGCTCCTGACCAGCAAACGGCTTTTATAGAGGTGTTCTCACTTGCTGATGATCAGTTACTGAATTAGATTTGATTAGCAGTACCTGCCTCCTACTTACCCTCTTAATTCCTGTAGAAGCAGTAAGGGTGCACTTAGTTTTTTACACCCTAGTAAAAACTCTCTTTTTCAGATGACTGTATACTACAAGGTCTAAACTATAGACTAAAAAAGTGTGAAAAAATAGATGTTAACTAACTAAATAAAAATGTTGAGGGAATTTCTTGACTTGTAGTTTTTGTCATCTGTGTCAACACATATAGTTTGCTGACATATTTGTAAGCAAGCCAACAAATGAATGTTTATTGGCTCTTGGATGGCTATGTGATACACTCTAGTGATGAATAGCATATATTGGTGCTGTACATAAAAATGACACAAGTTGTTTAAGTTTCTCAAGTGGATTCCAGTCTTCTAGAGTTTCCAGATCCCCAATGCTTAGGAGGAGGATCCTCCAGCAGATTAAATCCACCTTTCTTTGGAAAGCAGTCATCAGTAATAAAGTATTTACAATGTGTAGGAAGTGACGAGGAACATGAACAAACTTCACAAACGTCTGGAATTACACCAGCAGTCAAGAGCACATCCATAGCATTCAAATGAAATGCTTGTTGGTTTCAAAAATATCAACAATATCGGTTTGGATCTGACATCAGCACAACTTTTTTTTCTTCCATGTGACATGAAGTCTGGCGTGAACTTTTGCCAGAAACTGACTTTGCTTTCTCCTTTTTGTTCTTTGCCTTGTTGCACTTTGTCAGCATGTCAGAATAATGAGGGTAAGAGAAACGCAGCATTTGGGCTGGAGCAGGGACAATGTGCCGTGTCCCATGCATGAATATTCAGTCCTGCATATGGCGCTGCGCATAAGGATCTGCATCTACTTAAAGACACTAATTAGGATGCTTGATTTGAAAAGAAGTGGCTGGGGTTTCTGTCAAAAGCCTCTTGAGCTTAGTAGTTTTACTTCACTTGAGAGGAAAAGTGAGAGTGAGAAAGGGAGAAGGTGGATCTTTGGAAAGGGATTACTTAAGTGTGGAGTGACCTGTAACAAAACACAGAGGAGCTTTTATTTGGAAGGGACAGAGAATGTCATGTCGCATCATGTTAAGGATCACTGAGTTTAAATCACTGACTCCCTTTAAAGAATAATCCTGGTGAGTGTGGCTTTGTTTGCCTATTATTTTTGATGGCGGTGGTATTATTTTTGCTTATTAATTTGTTTTGCTTTTCTTAGTTTAGTTCAGGTTCACCTCTCTGGAGGTGACATATTTACACATATCAGTTCCCCCCCCACAGAAACAATGATGTTTTCTACTGATCCAAATGAAAAGCAACTTCCTCTTTCATGAGGCATTTATTTTCAGTCCAGTTACAGAGTGCAGACCTATATATGTTTGGAACATCTTACGATATGGGAAAAAATATAACAACACTGCAAAATTAGAAGCGAAAAGTGGAGGTAAATAAATACTTCTTAGATAAGAGGGGAAACTGTTTATTTTCTTGGATTTTGTTTTTCCAGACCTTCTTGCTGTTTTGCTCACTTCCTTCAAATGTGCTCAATCACAGCAAGATGATATGGAAATCTATTAAAACAAAATATATTTTTTTTAAAACAACTTTTTTCCCCCATTTTTGTCAGCTACAAGATGTTATATGGTTCCTTTAAAATGTCTTCTATAATACCATTAGATTAACAAATTGTACATAATAATTTACACAAAACTTAAATTAAGAAAACTTAAGGAATCAATAAAAGCACTGAAAAGAAAACAAGGTATATGTAATAATAAATAGATAATGAAAGTTTGTGCTGTCTAGGTTGACTAGGCTGAAAATAGCAGTGCACTGAAGAAAAAAAATCCAAAGAGAAATGTTGGCAGGTGTGAGCGTGTTGTTTCAGGCGCGCTACACAAAAGTGATTTGCAAGCCCTATTAGCATGTAGATTGATGGCAGTGTCACCTTTCACAAATGACTGTTGCTTTAACAGAACACATGCATGTGTGAGCCCTACAGGCCTTTGGATTTTACTCATAAAACTGTTATGAGCGAAAACAAACTACCTGATGTTGCACATTCAGTAAACAGGCCCCAGCAGGTTGGCTGAAGGCAGGGCTGTAATTTACTAATCTTTAAATATTTTAAGGTTCTCCGTGTAACACACTGAAATCCTGTTATTAATGACTCCAGCAGGTTGAACTGGTGAACTGCAGCGACCATCATGTTGCTCCAATGTATGCTCACTGCCCAGATGCACACACATGCAGAGACATCAGCAAAAACAATAACATTACATACTTAAAACAGTCCTGTTATGCTGCAATATTGCATGTACAGTGCAGATTTCATGGTATTTTATGTGTGAGGATTAAAATCATGATGCAACTGTTATTATTTTATTTACTTGGGTTATCTTTGTCTAATATTAACATTTGTTGGATGATCTAAAACATTTAAGTGTGACAAATATGCAAAAACTAAGGAATCAGGAATGCTTTTTAATGTCACTGTACACAGTATGCAATGTATGTACTACTGTGACAGAGATAAGCCTATAAACTTTCCATGGCGATGTTTACCTGAAATGGCAAAGTGTCATTTGTATAAATACAAAGTTAAATTGAATTTGAATATTAAACAGCAATTAATTGTCACTTGTTCCTTGCATCTCTCTTGACTATGAAACCAGTCATTAGTTACACACCATTGCTTCCTAAAATCAGTTGTGAATCATATCAAGTAAGTAGCCAATAAGAACCGTGCCACTTTACCAGTAAGTTCAATTTCAGGAATAAGCCGATGTTCTCACCCAAGCCAGTATTTTGCTTTGCTATTTAGCTAGCAGTCTGTCACATTAGCAGGCACATTAACATAAATTCAGCCTTTGAGAAAGCTCCTTGATGGCCATCTAACACATTTAACATAGACCAATGTTCAAATACCCAACTATCAAGCAGTAACAAGCTTGTTTACTGTTTGTTACAAAATAGCAGCTTGAAAAGTTCATTCTCAGATTCATTGCAAATTTTTGGGGGTGACTCCTAGCAAAGACCGTTTTTGCTGTATCAGTTGTTTAATTAATGTTCAGTGAGTAATTTGATGGCAGGCCAAAATGCCAACAAGAGCTACTTGCAGCCAGTGTCTATACCCAGCCAAAGATCTTGTGAGGGAAGAACATCCACATTTTGTTGCAAATCTGTGCAGCTTTATTCAGCAGGAAACCTGTCAAATAAACACAACAGCCTCACTCATTTATATCAGTGGCGTCTTTTTTCTTAACACAGACATGATGGCAAGATAAATAGAAATGCATTATAAATCTGATGCAGACAGAAATATATGTATGTGTTTCTATAATAGGTGTTCACGCTGGGAATTGGAAATTCTTGACCACATCCTGAGGTCGTCTCTTGAGCCGGAGCCAGCCTGTCAAGCAACACACTGAGGATGAGTTAAGGTTTTGTCCTGCTGTAAATATCTGGCAACCCACTAAGTAGCTATTTGGTGGATTGAGGCCAGTGCTTCCCTTGCAGATGTGTCTCCGTTCTTCTGGGTATACTGGTTTATCACACTCACTGGGTTGTCTCTGTTATCCTCACTGCTGGTGAGGATAGCAGAGACAACCATGATTTTTTTTTTTTAAGTTATACAAGAAGCACTCTTGAGTCCAAGCCTGCAAAAAATTTCTTTCCCAGTTTTCCTTTTTACGACTTGGCAAGAGTTTTTTTTTTTTTTCACTTAATGCCTGTTTTCAATCAGTGTAATTAGTCTAAGATATAACAGTGATGTGTGTGTGTCTCTGAAATGTTGTTGGAAACTATAGTTTGTTAATATGTAAAACTATACCTTTTACATGATTCTCTGTTTGTGTCTAAACTGAATATAACCAGATGACAACTTAAACTCAGTACATAATTGTGAAAGAGAACACACACTGCATTATTGTTGTTGTTGTTGTTGTTTTCCTTTGAGATCTCATTATTTCATTCACAACAAAATACCCACACAGCTTATTTTTACATAGTTATCCACTTAAACCAATTTTTACTTGGACTGCATGACCCCACAACTGCAAACATCACACAAGGATAAGATGATCTTATTTTCATCTTATCGTTTTATCTTGTATATTCTGTTTACAGCTCTGACAGGCTATTCTATTTAGAAACAGCAGGGGAGCTACCTTGTACTTGATGTAATTTAATTCTAAAGTAGACAGGGAAAAGGTGCAAAACCATTTTGTCATCAGCGTCCCAACATTTCCAGAGTTTTATTCAGCTGTAACTGTTACTGCAAAAAACAAGTTCTAACAAATGCTGTTCTATATAGATTCCAGCAACCTATGCTCGTGAATCAGCACTAAGATTTATGGCACTTGTTCTATTCTTTCAATGGCAAGTCAAAATGTCTACTGTGAAAGAGGCACAATACTTTGCTCAAGTTGCCAACATAAAATCACAATCGTTCATCCAAAATACAAAGAATAAAAGCTGACCTTTTCATTTTAAAATGCCATAAAGATTAAAGTTAATGGGAAAAATGCTTTACAAATCTTCAAAGAAAACGTGGATTAAAATGATTATGTTGTTCAACAGAAAGACCTTGTTTTGCAGTCTTACCATGAACTGTTCCTTTTTAAGGGTTTTCTTTCTGCTCTAAATGGGAACATTGTGGAAAAGCTAGCTCCAACAGAAATATTGGTGGTCATTTTCATGGGCCAGAGATTTGTCCACTGATAAGAAAACTAAGAAATTACATAGAGACGGCAAGCTTGCACATGAAACACAGGCTGGCATTAGCTTAACCAAACTTAAACAAGCAGTACTGAGCTGTTACAACACTGAACAAAAGTAGACTGATTATTTTTCTAGTACAGACACATTTCTGAATGTGTCTGGAAACTGGGGATGGAAGCTTAAAAGTGAACTATGAGGAAAACCAAAATGGTGCGAAGATAAAATGAGAAGATTTTTTTTTTTTTTTGGTTAACCACAATGTGTCAGTAGACAGGGATCAAAAAATATTTTAGTCTTTGTACTGTAACCGTGATTTTTTTTTTTCTCCAGTCATTTAGCAAAGCTAAAACATTAAGCTAACGTTTCATCTATTTTTATGTTGTCAGCAGGCTCTTCAGGCTCAAATCTTAATCAGTAAATATAACTATAGCCTAGCTTACTTCATTTGATACCAGCTAGCTTGATCAGCTGTGTAGCTTTGATACAAAATTTTATGCAAAGTTTTGCACCACATTTCCTTACGTGAATGATTGAGTAGAGTGCTTTTTGACTTTTTTAAAGAAAATTTCTGTATCAGCATTGGAACCCGTTGCTCCAATGTATAATCCAATATATTCAGTATTTCATCCAATGACACTTACATGACATATCCAATGATTTACATAATTTCCTCAGGGATTAAAACAGTATTCTGATTCTAACTTGCCAGGGATCAAACCACTGACTTTCCGATTAGCAGATAAAACTCATTTCTTCTCAATGTGTTCCAAACATCCCAGCAGCTGTTTGGAGCCTTTCAAAAATGCTAACAGCAGCTACATACTGTACATATAAATATTTACATATACAAGTAAATATTTATGATCTTTGCACAATACTGTTCATACAGACAGGCATGCAGAAAAGTTTATGCAGCTGCAGAGGTGGTACAGCAATTTTGCCAAGCCTCTTCTCTCAAGCTTCCTTTCAGGCATATATGGGCTTTGGAGCGAGATTTCTTAAACTTAAACAGGAGCTGTGGGAAAAACAAATCCTAATGGCAGTATCATAAATTTCTTGTCTTATCAAGGATCTCTTGTACATCTCATAAATTGTTATTTTACTGCAACAAGGAGCGAAGCAGAGCCTACTGCAAAAGACAAAAAAAGAAAAGCTTTTGAACAGTGTTCAGAATTCATATACATGCAGGCTACCGTTTTTAATCCAGGTAAACAAAGGTATGGTTGTCCTTCTTACAAGAATGACGTGCCTGCTGAGAAATGCTAAAGCATTTAATTGTGGCAGTTTTTTAGGCTGATGAGCAATGCATCCATATGGGGGCTTAATGGATTCACTTATAATCACAAGAGCTTACGATTCAAAACAAAGAGTCTCTCAGTTGGAAAGCCTTTTTTGTGATTATGTAATGTGAGTGGTGTTGATACAAAAGCCTTCTCTGTGACTGGATACCAATGATACTATCTGAGTTTTGGGCTTAATCCAGTATGACTAGTCCAGCACGTAGAGCCTGGATCATGATTACGTACCCGCTCATAAACAGAAAGACGCCTTCCCCAACATTGGAAGAGTAAAGAAACCATTTTTTTCCTACCTTTATGCACACATCTTTGATGTGGCTATACTGCATGACTCTAGTTTGCATAAAAAGCACTTGAAGACATTTAGTCATCTTTCTCTAGAACATTTCTTTCAGAGTAGAATTATCATAAATTCAACCAATACTTTCTGTAGTTCTCCAATTAAGTGATCTAATGCAGAACCAGAGGAACGTCAAACTGAATGATTTATTTTCATTATGAATTATTTTGGCACCTACTGATAAAAAGACAAGAGGAGGAAAAGAGTTGGAGGTGGAAGAGGTTATTTTTGTTGGGAGTGACCCAGAGAGCCAGGATTAGAAATGAGCATAGAGGCTAGATTGAGATGGATATGTACAGAGGAGGGACAACTGGGCAAATGATGTTTAAGGTGGAACTGCCAGGCAAAAAAAAAAGAGGAATACCACAGAAAAGAGTCATGGATGTAAGGGATAGAGTGAGGTGGAGGCAGATGATCGACTGTAGTGAGCCCTAAAGGGAGGAGCTGAAAGAAGAAAAAGAAGAATCAGTAAATGATGATGACTTCTTTTGGCAATTACAAACATTTGTATCTGTTGTTATATATAAACAAAATGAAACAGAAAAAAGAAAAGAAAAAAGCAGATGGCATTGCTTGACCTTTCCAAACAAAGCTGAAATACTGCGTAAAAATGAAAGTAAAAACAGTGTGCGATGAGCTACAAAGAATTTAAACAGCATAAAGAAAAATGTTGAATAAATGTTGACACTGAGAGATGTTGCTGTGATTTAATTGAACAAAAACATCAGTTCATTTCAGTTCATTTAGGTCAGTGGCAACATCTCACAAGTATGTCAGCTATATGAATTTTTTTTTTAAGTAAAGATTGAAAGCATTTAACAAGCGTGAAAGAGTGGGAGAACAACTAGTTCAACATTTCTCAGCATAACTATGCGTGACAGGTAATATTAAGAATCAGAGAATCTATGTCTGTATTTAATGATGTACTGCATTAAAAAAAAGAAACAAGAATAATTTTGCTTTGGAAACCATTGGATTCATTCAGCAACATCTCTAAACACCAGCAAACAGAGCATTGCTACTTTCACAAATGGAAGTTAAAACTGTCATCCAAAGAAAGATTTCATGATGATGAAAGATGAAGTAAGGCAGAGTAGAAAACTGTCCTATGCTCTGACCGATCCAAAGTTCTAGTTTTCCTTGAGATCCCTCCAGGCTAAAGAGCAGCTTATCAAAATCCAGTTTCTATGATGGTATGTTGGGGTGTGTTGGTGCACATGACATTGATAATTTACATATCCTACAGTACCACAGAAAAAAACTCTGCCCACTGGGTCAAGTCCCACAATGTTCGATTGTACTGTGTAAAAGGATTAGTTTAGCCCGCCTGTGTCTCGTTAACTGGTTAAAATATTGTTAGCTATGCATTAGCAAGCTACTGCAGTAAGTAAATGCACTTGAAAACACAACTTACTTGCAGCTTTTTTGAATTATTCACACTCCACGATAACACAAATTTGCTGTCACAGGCATCTCACAGGCAGGTGGAATTGAAAAAGATGCACGTCTGCGCATAAAGTATCATATATTTACGCTCAAATTGCATGCCAGCATGCCATGCTCAGGTACAGAAATGCACACAGTGCGCTTTAGTGCTCTCTGCAGATTGGAGCCCATTTTTCAAAGGCAACTTTGGATGTTTTGCACTCACATGTGTTTCAACAGAATGGTTCCATAATAAAGGACTGTTCCTGCTCACAGTCCAGATGTGAAAGCAGCTGAAATCTTATATCAAGCCAGAATGAGAAAACTTTTCCCTTTCAGAATTAAAGCAGTTTGTCTCCTCAGATTACAGTTACTCACAAGGTTGATGTTGAAAGGAGGTGATACACCATGGAAGGAAACATGCCCCTATCATAAAAGTTTTAGAATGTTGATGGAATCAGATTAGAACATTTTAAAATGTGTTTCAAGTTTGTTGGAATTGAGTTTGTATTTTTACACTGATGATTTGCACCATGGTTTGAAGGGTCAATCTTTGACTTAAAGCTTTGAAAATTTTTTATTTTTTTTATTCACTAAAGTTTCCTCTTGGTCTGAGTTTTGCTGTTGAAGTTTGTGTGCCCAGTCTAGGCCATACTGAATAATTGTAATTCCATAGCCGAAAGATATTAACCAGGTGCATTTATATATTTGTTGGTTTACTATAAATATTTTCTCTACTTGGAGCTGCAATATCACCAGCTGCACTTGAGCTGTAATGCTCATCTACTTGCACACAAGACTTTATAAGGCAGCATTATCCTAAAAGCAAAATGTTTGGATGTAAAAAGAATCTCGTGGAAATTATCAGCAAAGCGCTGCATTGACACTGTTTACTAAGAACACAGCAGCACTGAACAGCTTATGGGAAACAAAATCTTCTCAAGGCTGATAATGAAAAGCTTGTATAACTGCAGAAGGAACCAGGATAGAAGATGAGCCCATGTTTGATTTCCTCCTCTCTCTGCATGCTCAATTTAACTGTATTCCTTTTATTCCTTTGCCAAATCATGATATCGCTTTATCTACCCTTTCCTCCTCCTCCTCTGTCTTTGAATACCCTTCCCCCTTGTTTCACCCTCATAGAAGGGGCAGCAAAGCTGATCTGAGTCGGTCTTGCTGACAGAAACAGGATGCCCCCCTCCCTGCGGGATGCACGAGTGTCAAGCTGAGACAGATACAAAAGAGGACTGCAGGTCTCGCATTAACAACCCTATACATGCACACTCACATATTTGGCCCATATGCTCATCACTATTCATCACCAGTTAAATGCATGCCCTCATAAGCTGACAGGAGGTGGATGGAGAGAGAGAGAGAACATAAAAACAGAGAGGAAAAAGGAGGATGAAAAAGGAGCCTACACTTCAACTTCAACAGAGTCAAGGTGGGGCTGATAGTTTCTTGTGTGGAGTAGGGGGGGAAAATGCTTCTCTCATATTGTCCAGCTTTTTATATTCCTCAAAATAAATACAGCCCAGAAATAAAAAAGCAATGCGTGATTGAAAGGAATCAGACTGAAGTCTTGTTATTGTCAGTTGTCAGCCATCGTAACACCAAAGACAGCAATAATTGATCATTTTCTTGCTCTGCCAGTGAAATATCCCTGATGCCTCAGTGTTTTCATTTGCACTAGAGTTTGTGCAGATTCTTTGATTTTCTGTGAAATATGTTGACATCTACAAGGTCGACTGGGACAACTTCACACATCAGTGAAATTTAAGACTTCTTTTCATCTAGGCTTGATGATGTGAATAAGTTAAACACTTACGTATTAATCATTGTTTTGATATGAAAGTCACACTGATTATGTAAAACAACCACCCCCAATATTTTTTAACCTCTTTCAGTCACTTGTCATTGGAATTGAACTTTTATACATCGTATTGCCGTTCTCTTTACCGAACATGACACAGCCTCACACAGCAACAAGAAAGACTGTTGATTCTAAGGCCTGATTTAGACTTTTGTGGGGACTTTGGAGAGCGTATGATGTAACCTATGTGTATATCTTTGCCGGCGTTTATGCTAATGCTGGTGCATTATTACCTCGTTGTTGTGTCCCAGTGTTTTATTTGTGGTGCCAGCCATGACAGTAACAAATAAAATGCCAGCCATCCTTCCATTTGCAATGTGTGTCGGGCGGGAGCCAAGGGTGGAGGCCCTGGCAGACTAATCCCAAGTTGGTGAGGCTGGCAATCGGGACATGGAACACCAAATAAAATGCTGGGACTTTTTTCCCTCCTGGGTCTTCACTCTTTGTTGTGGTCAGTTTGTTTGGGGACAAAAATCTTTTCAATTCAATAAAATTGTATTCATATAGCCCCAAGTAACAACAGCAGTCGCCTCAAGCCACTTTATATTGCAATTTAGAGACCCTACAATAATACAGAGAAAACTCCAACAACCAAACAAACCCCTATAAGAAAGCACTTGGTGACAGTGGAAAGGAAAAACTCCCTTTAACAGGAAGAAACCTCCAACAGAACCAGGCTCAGGAAGGGGTGGACATCTGTCACAAGCACTCTGAGGTGAGGAGAGGAAGACAGGCCAAAGACACGCTGTGAAAGAGAGCCAGAGATGAAAAATTAATGATTAAATGCAAAGTGGTGTTTAAACACAAAGAAAGTGAAAAGACGTGAATGAAGAAAACATGGCCCCCAAGAGCTGAAGGCCTATTGCAGCGTAACTAAGGGAAGTTTCAAACTCACCTGATCCAGCCCAAACTATATGCTTTTAAGCCTAATCTCAAAAGTAGAGAGTGTATCTGTTTCCCAGATCCAAACTACAGTACTGTGAGGTCCATATTTGGTCCCTTAAATCTTTTCACTTTTTTACACACTTCCTCTGGTCCATTTTAATAGTTTCAGCAATCTTCCTCCAGGAATTTGCTGAAACTATTAAAATGGACCCGAGGAAATTTTGTGAGGTTTATATTGATGCTATGATTATTATTCCTTTTATTGAGACAATTATTCACTTCCTTAAAGATGAAAAAAAAAATCAGGCAAAAAAGTAGCTGGAAAATGCACAGGAGGACTCGAGGTTGCTGAACCGGCTAATCACTGCATTGACCTGATGTGTAGTTACATTTCAGGAAGGTGCACGTCAGATTATGGCGTAGGGTTTCCAAACACCACACAGAAAAGCCTCGCCCAGCTAGTAGGCTGTGACTTGCTGTGAGGAAACAGTGCTCACCACTTCACCACTGTGCTGAAAGGAATTGATTATTAAGAAGAAGAAGAATACTAAATGAAAAGAAAGCTTTTACATTTATTGTAGTTTTTCTGGAACATTTTTGACAGCTATGACTTTAATAACCTGTAAGTAATGGTGTTGAAGACTAGATTACGGCGTAGGTATTGATCTATCACAACATTCTTCCCTTGAAACAGCAGCCAGTCAGCTCTCTGATCCTCGGTATCTTCATGAGATGCTTTCTGGCATCTCTCTGTCAACAGAGAAATAGGAATTGGACTAATGGCATAGATGTTGTATTTACTGTCTATATGAATACGCTTTCTGACTCCACTAAGAAATTGGCTCAAACAAGCTTTTCCATGCATCCTTGAAGTCTGCCTCTTATTGATTATCAGTGCTCCAGAAAACCCTCTGCTGGTAGAGGTCCGGCTGTTTGGCTCTTAGTTTTGTAAGACAATCGTTCGTGGTCAAAAATATTGATCCAATTACTTGGATTCACTTTAATGGAGACAGGCGAGCCAAAACAAATATTAAAAGCTGGTCTCTGCAAACCCAGAGGAAATGTAGCTCGTATGTTTATCTCTGCTCAAATCACTGGCTGAGCTAACTCAAACTGAAAGGAGAAGAAAAAAGACTGAGCTCTGTTCTCTCGCTCTTGTTTTTCCTCCCTGCCTTCAGTACTTAAGCAAAAAAATGAGCAACTTCCAAGAACCACATGGTACGGGGGAAGAAAATGGAAACAGCCCCACTTGTTGGTGCAACAGCACAATTTCGAATGTTTGAGTTGAAACAAGGACAGCTGATGACTTCTTCCTGCATGAATGTGTTTTCTTAAAGAGGGGGGCAGGGGCAGATATTGCCAGCACATAATAAGGGAGTTTGTGATATAGCGACACAAAACATAATGAAACATTGTCCTGACATGACCCACCCCTCCTTCTAATGCCCCTCTTTCTTTTCCTTCGCCTTTAGTCCTTTCCACTCTCTCTAATATGGCTTCCTTTAATGCCTGCATCAGTTTG
>VVHJ01036399.1:0-13059 GCA_015107715.1 Tylochromis polylepis | reverse complement strand
CCCCACATCCTCCAACCACACACACCCATATTTTGTTTTCAAACTCCATTGCAGTTTATTTCACACCTCGAACCTTTTGTAAACAATTAAACAGATAAAAGTAAACTACAATAAATAACAGGTAGCAATAAAATAAGCTACTACCTCTTTTAAATAACAGAAAAACAAACCATCTTTAGGATGTAATTATTTTACGTGTAATTGTTTTTTACTGTGTAAAAATATTCAACATTGCTATCAATACATTTTTCAAAAAATGCCTCTCTGTGCAAAATGGGTTTAAAAACATAAACAACTGTGGGATACTGTTTGTCCGTGATTTGGACAGCCCAGCGCGTGCTCCTGACGCAGGGGAAACTAATTCTGTCGGGGATACCTACCTTGGCACCACCGTTGTGCAGGTGAAGCCAAAGGCGAGATATGCTTCATCATATTTCTAGTCTTTGGTTTGGAAGCATATCTGGCGATGCTTCATCTTCTGCTTTGCGTTTGTGTGGGAGCCACGTCAAAAACCTGTCCACTATGCTAGCAGTGTCCAAGCACTCTTTTTTAAAAAAATTTTTTTATTCATACTGTGCAATAGCTGCAATGGCTCTGCCGGTACTTTTTTTTCTTCCATTTTTTTAGAACTGCCAAATATTACTCCCTTGTTTTACTGTACCCAGATTTTAAGTAATCATTGGGATATGGTATTTTTAGGTATTGAAGATTACTTTGCATGAATTCAGAAAAATCACATGTTAAATGGAAATGTCACCTTAAGCTGTGGGCTGCGTTTTGAAGAGCTACCCATTTTTCTGCCTTATCTGCAGTCTGTTAAACCTCCGCTAAATCTTTCCTCGTGCCGCCTTGAACAGCTGTCAAACCATCACATAAACATTTTATAAGACAGAGTTTTGAGCTCTCTGGATAATTCTTTGTAGACAGTTTCCCACACAGAACAGAGTAAAAGTCTGATCACTTTTAATGCCAGAAAAACTTCACTTACATCTTGGCATGAAATGAAATATCGGCTGATATAATGTCATACTGGATGTACGACTCTGAGCTGTTTACGTCGTTACTGTTTTTCAGGTATGTGTATGTGCTCCACTGTCCCGATGGTCCCGGTCTAGACACTCCTTTCTTAATCGATTACTCAGGAGTTTACTTCAGGAGAGAGGGGTTAGGTGGGAACTACATCACCGGGGCCTCACCAGAGGAGGTTCGTTTTTATCTGTGAGCCGTTTCCTTATGTTAACATTCAACAGCTGAGCAAATGATCTCCTTGTTTGCACTGGTTGTGTGTCCTCAGGCGGCAGAGCCAGACGCCAGTAATCTAGAGGTGGACCACAGTTTCTTTGAGGAGAACGTCTGGCCTCATTTGGCCTTTCGAGTTCCTGCTTTCGAGAAACTTAAGGTACAGTTGGGAAAGTGTGGTCACCCACGTCATGTGGTTACTGCCAGTATTACAGTATTATTATCACCCAGAACTGATTTTATTTTGAAGACTGCAGAGTAATGTTATTGTATGCCGAGTTGAAGTGAGTTAAATTTAATAACTCGGTAAAGAAATTGGCTTTCCCAAAACAAAAACAGTAATTATGATCTCTCTTTATCACTTAAAATAACATCATTTGTCCTCATATTCCTCCCCTCAGGTGACCAGTGCCTGGGCAGGTTTCTATGACTACAACACCTTTGACCAGAACGCCATCATCGGTACACACCCCCTGATCAACAACATGTACTTCGCCACGGGCTTCAGCGGCCATGGCCTGCAGCACTCGCCTGCAGTGGGTCGCGCCGTGGCGGAGCTGATTCTGGACGGAAACTTTAAAACGCTGGACCTGAGCGGCTTTGGTTTCAACCGGATTTTGACCCAGGAACCCAAGCTGGAGAGGAACATTGTGTAGCTGAGCCGAACCCTCGACTCATGTTTTTCACATCCTGCCAGAGCCAAATTATTATAACTGAAGTGTTATTTTTGTAGCTGGGAACATAACATTAATGACACAAATTGATTAGCGAGATCTGGGTAGTATACTTTCTACAATTAAGACAAACAAAAACAAAACCTCTGTGATTTCAGAAAAGGCCCGAATACGACACATTTCCAGCCTTCAGGAGCTGCAGGAATTATGTCTCCTGACCATTTGGAGCTGTAAAGAGGTCAGAGTGGATAGATGTGCCAGGATATTATTAGACATCCTGCCAGGTAGTGACAGAAAAAGGTGGAATGGTGCAAAAGAATACACATCAGCTTTAACAACTTCTTGTTGTAGTTTATAAGCTGGTAATAAGATTCTTCACATGTAAATATAAAAAAAAAAAAGTACTTTTAAAAATAAGAACAATAAAATCATTTCAGACATACGCCCTAACTTTTACTTTTTCAGCCTGGATTTTGATACTTTTATTTATTATATTTAAAGATTTTGATTTTTTTTTTTCCCCCCAGATTCTCAGGCACACAAACTTTCAGAAAACACAATTTAAGTTCTTAGTTGAAATTACCGTAAACAAAGAAAAAAAAGGCAAACAGCAAAAACTGTTGCTAAAACTATATGTTATAAACCATAATAGTAAAAGTGTCATATTTCACTCTTCTTGCTCTTTTCTCTTCTTGGTCAGAGGTTACATAAAGGTAAAATTTCCTTCACCTGTCCTTGGTTTGTCCGTGTTTGCTGCAGTGTTTCTTATTGTAACTGACATCTGATAAAATGCATTTTAATGTAATTATGTTCTCTTAAAGCTATGAGCTCATTTCTAGGGTGGGTCTGGATTTTAGTGATGCAACTATGTTCTCATATCTTGGCTTTTTTCTTTTTTTCGTTTGTGTTGGCGTTACCCAACGTTGTGTTGTGTTAACAACCCTGGAATATGCCAGGTAACTGTGATGTTACACTTCCTACAAGATTTTGTTTCAGAATCAGAGCACCTAGTCTGCTCGGGGTCTCTTATTTTGAAAGCTGACTGGCTCCTCTGTGCCGTTAAGCTGCTTCTGTTGAAGCGAGTTTGGTAAACAATCAAGCGTTGAATTAAGTGGGCACCGTCAGCCGGTCACATGGCTTATTGCCGGGTTGAGACCAAAGGTGTGGTGAACTGAATTATCCTTTAATTTAGACTTTTTTTGTGCATTTAGAACATTTTTTTAAATCAAGAGTTTTATTGTTTTAAAGGATTTGATTTCATTTAATAATGAACCCTACTGACAGCACCAGTATGTTTTATTAGTCTAATTTCAGAGGCAATAATGTTGCTTTCTAAAGAAATCCA
Source organism: Tylochromis polylepis (assembly GCA_015107715.1). Taxonomy (NCBI): domain Eukaryota; kingdom Metazoa; phylum Chordata; class Actinopteri; order Cichliformes; family Cichlidae; genus Tylochromis; species Tylochromis polylepis. Next base: position 9,801 of record VVHJ01036399.1, on the reverse strand, counting down.
GCAGGCGGAACCACTGAGTGGAAGGAAAGATGTGCTTCTTCATTAGAAGACAAAAAATATGCATGGAGGTGAGCCAGCAGCTGACTCACTCCTGATATAGAATAACTGGAATAACTTCTGCTTTCCAGATTTCCACTGAACTCGGCTGTTTGGTACCGTTACGCAGTCGGAACGTGCAAATTTAAACTGAAACATCATCAGCTGCTTTGTTTTCTGACTGCTTGTATGTGCTCTCCCATGCAACGGTTCAACTGTGGTACTTTTAACAGCTTTATATACTTCTTGTGTCTTTTTCTAATTTGATCAGTATACTGTATGTGTGTTGTATTGATCAGTGTAATTACATTTTTATCAATAAGACAATTTTACAAGAAAAATGTGGAGTTGCCTGACTTCCTGTTTCCTTCAGTTGTTGCTGCTCCTCTTTCAAATTTCCAGAAGGAATAGGCATAAAATAAAAAGTTGCAGTGACTCATTTAAGTTTAGAAAAAAGAAAAGCTAATTTTTCAAATATCTCATTAGTGACAGGATCATCAGATTATCCTGTGTAACCTCAACTTTGCAGTTTCCATGTCTTAAAAAACATCTTCATTAAAAATTATTTGTCTTTAATGCTTTAATGCTTACTGAAAGTGAAAAACTATTTCTGTCATACACTTAAATGTGTGTGTGTGTGTGTGTGTATATAATTTATTTATTTAAGGTGGCGTTATCTGCTTCCCCTCAGTATGATTTACTGTCAGAATGTTTACTCTCTATTGAATTTGTGCGATTACACAGCGCACAAAAGGCGGCACAGCAGGTGGTGGGTACGATCATAAATATAGAGACACCGAACCTTTTCAAAATAAGATCTTATCATATATAGACACTCTCAAAGCATTTAATTTCATAAAAACATCCGCCTTACTTTCTTATCCAGCCACTGCAAATGAAACAATAGTCTTTTATGCAGGAGTTCCTGGTGTTTTACACAAAACATGCAGCAGATGGAGCCATTTCAGTGGGTAATTTTAAGCTTGGAGCGTCATCACTTCTGACACGTTTCATGCAAACTGTGTATAGATTTAGAACCCAAAGCTAGGTGATTAATTCAAGTCAGTACCACAGCTGCCACATGTATATTTTGCCTGTGATTATCATGCGAGTTAATATTTCTTCGGGGCACGCATGTAGGCAGCAGGAGCTGCAGTCTGGATGCCAGATTGGAGTCTGAACCTTTCAAAACAGACTTTTAATTTTTCATACCAAGACTGGATCTGTTTTATTTAAATATATTCAAAAATTAACCTTTCAAACTGGAAAATGTCACACTGGCGTGGAAAAAAAAATATTAATAATGCTGTAAGGTCAGGGAAAAAAATTAATTGGGTTTCGAAAGGAAGGAAGTAATTGCACTACAATAATAATGCTTTTTAGGAAGCAGGATGTACACCACATTGATGAGGTGCACAAGAAGGTGAAACGCTCAGATATTTAAACCCTAGTGGTCCTAGTAGGTCTAAGGGACAACCCCCAGTAGGGTTTAAATACTCTTTACCTTTTGGTTTTAGAACTGAAGAAGCTTCTTGGAAGAGATGAAACATTTGTTGTTTTAAATTAGTGGTAGAGATAGTGATAGAGAAAACATGTAAATACAATAATGTAAAATGAATTTTTTTGTGTGTCATAAAAAAGACAGAATATCTTTCCCCATTGCACCATGATGTGAATTTGATCAAAAGTGACACTAAATGGGCCCCCATTGACTCCAGGGCTCCATACAAATACCCACTGTTCCCATATAGTAGTCCATCAATAGTTTTCCTTTTAAAATACACAAAACTCTACAAGCTTATGTCAATTTACCACAACTAGGACAGGCACCAGATCCTTCAGGATGGCACAACTGTTCCCTCTTTAAAAACAGTGAAGAGGACATCTGCCAGGTGCTGCAGAAGAAGTATGAGCAGCACACAGCGACAAGTTTGGGACTAATTGCACCTGCAAGTGTTGCCTTCCATCGCTGAAAAACAATTTTGCATTATTTGTGGTTTTGCCTTGCAACTTCAGAGTTTATGAACCATCCTGCTCCCCACAGACCAGACACCTCCGCATCCTCCACATCTCAGCTTCCTGCCGCTCAATGCAGCAAACCAGCAAAGACTGAATCATTTTGCACAGCAGAGTCAGTCACCGGCAAAACCCCACCAACAGGTTCCTTCACTACCTCGGAGGTAAATATGAAAGTAAAACTGCGACAAAAGCCCCTCTGCCAAAGTTACAGGAAAGCAGTTCATAAACTGCCTTGAAAGTGGATCATGTTTTCATCACAGAGTGAGCTGTCGGGCTGAACTTAACCCCCTCCATCATCAAATCAGCTCAGGATACGCATGATTAAAAGCATTGGGGTTTATATTACAGTTAATGCATGTTGTGAAAGCTGAGCATTAAATCTGTCATAATTTATGTGGAAAACAAAAGCACAGACACAGAACACAGTATAAATCAATTAAAAGGTTTACTTAGACAGTTCTCTGTCTGTGCTCCTTTCCATTCTGATTGGTCTCACCTGTCCAACCTGGTTCCTTTCAACTAAATTAAATTAAATTTTATTTTATTTATATAGTGCCAAATAACAATACCAGTCACCTCAAGGCACTTTATATTTTAAGGTAAAGACTCCACAATAATACAGAGAAAAACCTCAACAATTAGATGCACCCTATGAGCAAACGCTTTGGTGACAGTGGGAAGGAAAAACTCCCTTTTAACAGGAAGAAAAATCCAGCTGAACCACGCTCAGGGAGGGGCGGCCATCTACAATGTGACTCTCTAAACCATCAGTGACAGTCAACACTCCCAGGCTCCAACCTTCGCTTGCTATGTGGCACACAGTGCACCCAACCCCAGTGCCTGTCCTGGACGGTGGTGGGCAGGCTCCACAGCCCCATCCAGGCCTGGCCATTAGACACTCCCTGAATGCTGTCCTCCTGGTTCTGGCTCCAAGAGGGGACCCTGGTTTCCCACTTACAGCACTTGGATGTGTCCAGGTTTTCCAGGCACATACAAGTAGGAGGACACCCCAGGGCAGGCCCTAAACCTGCTTGAGAGATTATTTAGCTAATGTCACCTGGGAATGCCTCAGGATCTCCCAGGAGGAACTGTAAAGTGTTGTTTCCCTGCTCACTGGTAGTTGAAAGCTGCAAGGCTAAAACCTTTGCAGTGATTTTCACAGGGCCAGAAAAAATTAGTGTCACATCTTTCTTTGAATTTTGTGCCTTTTTGCTGCCTCCTTACCTTTGAACTCATCATCATTGATTTACATGATTTGCACAGGTGGGCATACTGGGAAAGCACTTCCGTGCCTGTGACCTCAACCTGGATAAGCAATTTGGATTGAACTCTTTCTGCTTCCTCTTGCCCCCTCTTCACACAAAGATCCACTTTGTATCACCTTTAGAGTGAAAAATGGTGTAAAAATAAAGTTTCAAAGTCTTTTCTCTGAACAGTTGTAGTTGAGGTGCTCTAACTTTGTTGGTCACAGCAGTTTCTTGGAGTCCTGCTAGGAGAATGTGATGATTGTTAATGGTCTGCACTTATATCACCTTTTAGCCTCAGCTTGTTTCATAGTGTTTAACATTCACATTTAACATCACACAGTTCTCCTTTTGTATGAATCAACGTACATTAGTGAGCCATGGAGGACTAAACCAGGGTGTGCTCCTCTTGCCGTTTCCATTCTTTTTGCACAGCTAACTCAGTTGAGGGTTGTATTTCCCTCATATCGAGTGCACAGACATGCTTTTTCTAACTCTTGGCAAGAAACTTAATGAGCTTATTTCCCCAAATGCTGAACTTTTCCTTCAATGAACCTGCAGAGTGTGATGTGCAGATGTGTTCTGGCAGCACGTTTAGAAATGCACAGCGCCTGGAGCTAAACACATTTGGGTGTGAGATGACTTTCTTTAAATTAAGCTGCTTCAGGAGCCTGTAAGATTCTAGCTGAATTGAAGACCCTCTGCATCTTCATCCAACTTCTTCTCCCTTTATTTACATACAGCTATGGCATTTATATTCATCACTGCTGAGGTAGGGGTGGGCTTATCAATTCAGCATCACAGATCATGGAAATCTGCTCCATAGATATGAAAATGGTCCTCCTGCAGCCAGCAGAATATTGCAAAGACACTCTTGCCCTGCAGCTCTTCATTCTGATGCAAATGGGAGGCAGCCTTGCAGGTTCAAAGGGGGGGAGGGGAACCAGGGGAAATGCAACTGAGGGAATTCTTTGTGAGGCCTGACGTAAATCTCAAATGTTCTCAGGGCTGAAAACAAAACAGCATGAGTGCTTGCACCGGTCACTGAGGCCTCTTCAATAGACGCACCTTCAGCCACACAAAGGCATCGAGGTCTTTTACACCAAACTTCCCGAACATTCCCCCCTCCTCGTGCTGGTCCCCAAATCTACACTGTCAAAAGCTGCTGCAGCTGAGGCGAGCCCACTCCCGATGAAGCCCGAGGTTGTGTTATTAAACTTTTTTGATGGGTTGAAGAAGAGAGTCCTCCTGTCGGTCTCAGAGGACTGACGGCCACTGGGAGCTCCCTGGCTGGCTCCTCTGAGTGTATGGAGCCAGTGTACATGGTGGCATGTGGCTGGGATTAGGAAATTTCACTGTGGATTAAAATCTTGCCAACGCCTCCATGGCCACTCGGTGAAAGAAAGGAGTCTGAAGGTCCTGCAGAGATCCAGCGAGCACTTTGGGCCTATGGTCTCACGGAGCAGGTACGTCCCAACAAAACTTTTGTATTTCTCCACAAAACTGAAGATCTAAAGCTTGACTTATTTAACATATATATATATATATATATATATATATATATATAAAATGCATAGTGATTTTAGAGGGACTGTAGCTGCTTGGAAGAAAATTACCTCCTTTAAATGAATAACTGAAAAAAAAAAAGCTGTTAAAACGGTTGAATGCTGGGCAAATAGCTATTAAAGATAAAACCTGTGGTTATTTTCAATCTGGGGTGAACTTCAGTCCAAAAATATGTAACTTTTAAAGTTTTGGATCCTTTTTGCCATCTATTCAGCACCTCTTATGCAACACTCAAAGTGGACCATGCGGTACACGCTGCACGGTACATACTCTGGTATATAACGACCACTCAGATCAGTTAATAAGAACAATGTATTTGTGCATGCATAGGTTGTGTACTATCTTGTTATACTTCTATTCTAATGATAAAAAAGGAAATTCTCTACCTGTTATACCCTCGATCACTGAGTTTTAGTTCCCCCTTTCTGTCTTGCGCTGACATTTGTTTACTGGTTAAGGCTTTATGGTTGTGGGCCTGGGTTAAGGTTGAACAAGCCTGGTGCAGGTTTTACACGTTTTATAAGAAGACCAGAAGAATGTGTCTGTGAGTGGTCTTTTTTTCTACTGATGTAAACACTGGGGGGCCAAAATGTGATTTACAGTGCAGGCAATGAGTCTGGGTCACCTTACTTGACAGGAATCTATACATTTTCTTTTTATAATTTAAAAAAAATATATACTATAATATCTCATATTTGAGTACATAAAACCTCAATTAACAAAACTGGATAAAATTGTATTATTATATCGTGATGTGGTAATTATGGCAAAATGAGAATTTTTCTGGTCAAAACCTCTTTTTTGAGATTCCTCCATTGCTAAATCTTTAAAAGCAAAAAAATCCATAAGATTCATTACACTTTTATTTAAAAAAGGTTCAGTAGGTTGCTGTGCATCATAGTTTTTTTAAACAGTTAAAGGTGTAAATATGGATTTGTTGAGGGGCTATTCTCAGCTACAAATTCCTGTAACTGGTATTTACAGCACCAGGGCAAGTGTATGTGTGATTAAATCTAAATTAAATGTAGTGTGTGTGTTCGTGGTAATAAACTGAGTGGTTAATTGATGTTTCTAATAGATTTATAATGATAATGGAACTCCGTGTCACACAGGAATGAGCAACAGGCCAGCGCAGAAAATACTTATTAATTAAAAACAAATCATTGTTTGTTTTGGTCTTTTAATTTGATTTTCTTGGTAGTTAGATATGCATGGAAACATGGATCACTAGGGTAACACATTGACTTTTGCCCTGTTTGGCTATGTGGACATTAAATATGTGAAATGTTTTTTTTATATTATCTGTGTAAGGCACAGCTAATTTTTTCTTCAGCCTAACCCAGAGTTAAAAGATAGTACACTCAATTTCTGTCCCAGAGGAACAGTGAACATGAATCTACCCCTTTGGGCTAATTATTGTACCTTAAAGTAACTATGTGTAGATTTTAGTACAGTAAAAGCTACACATTCTTACCATTTCTTCTAGATTTTAGGTGCAATATCAGGAAAGAGTCTTTGTTCAGTCAAATACAAAACATTTAATGCTTAGGTTTTAAGGTTTGACGCTCTGACAAGTTTCATTCTGTATCTGCTTTGTAGTTGTGGGAGCTTTGAGTAATCAGTAAGATGAGAAAAGTGCTATTAAAATGGCAGTCTAGTACCAAGTCTCTGAATGAATATTATAAAATAAGGGGCACCATGTATCTAATTTTCCAAATTTTTAAACTAGTTCATTAAGATACAAGTCTAACCTTTCAAGGCACAAAAGACAATACTATAAACAAACCCTGACAAAGGTAGAATGACATTATCTACTACCCAAACGTAAAACAAAGGTAATAAAGGTAGAATTATCGAATAGCAGAATAAAGGTACTAAAGGTGGAATTATCTGAAGGAAGACTAAAGGCACTAAAGGTAATAGCGGTAATAAAGGTAGAATTATGTAAACATAGTTTGAGGGTTTTTTTTATGTGTAGGTGTTGCATGTGTGATTTTGCAAGGACTAACTTCACTAGAGGAGAGTTTGTACTCTCTAATACTTAACTGTATTTGTTCCTCCAGCTTCAGGATGTTCCAGCTGCTCCAGGGTCACAACCAGCCAGCTGGACAACGAAGCCACAGAACCCGCCTGGTCACCAAAGATGGGCACTGCAACATTGAGTTCGGGAACATCGAGTACAGTAACCAGTTTGCGTACCTGGTAGACTTCTGGACCACCTTTGTGGAGATCCGCTGGCGGTTTGTTCTCCTTTTATTTGTGGCTGTGTTCACAGGCAGCTGGTTCATTTTCAGCCTGCTGTGGTACTGGATTGCAAAGAGCAACGGGGATCTCACTGGACAGAACAGCACAGAAGGACACATCCAGTGTATAGACAACGTTAACGGGCTCACAACAGCATTCCTGTACTCGTTAGAGACCCAGACCACCATTGGGTATGGAGGCAGGGCACTGACTGGCCACTGTGCTGGAACGGTGGCTCTAATTGTCATCCAGTCTCTAGTTGGGGTCTTCATCAACTGTTTCATGTGTGGTATCATCCTAGCTAAAATCTCCTTACCAAAGAAAAGGGCAAAGACTGTGACCTTCAGCCACACAGCTGTCATCTGCTTGAAGAAAGGAAGTCTGTGTCTCCTGATCAGAGTGGCCAACCTTCGAAAGACCTTACTCATCGGAAGCCAGATCTATGGGAAGTTGCTGAGGACAACGACCACACCGGATGGCGAGACCATCATCCTGGACCAGGTGGATATTGACTTCATGGTTGATGCTGGCAAGGATAACTTGTTTTTTGTTTGCCCTTTGACCCTGTACCACGTGATTAACAGATCGAGTCCATTCTTTGATCTGTCAGCTGACACCCTTCCTCAGCAGGACTTTGAGTTGGTGGTCTTTTTGGATGGGACAGCCGAGTCCACCAGCTCCTCCTGTCAGGTCAGAACCTCCTACATCCCACAGGAGATCCAGTGGGGATACAGCTTTCTGCCCATTATCTCCCGCACCAAGACAGGAAAGTACCGTGTGGATTTTTCTAACTTTTCCAAGAGCGTCCGGGTCACCACTCCACACTGCGTCCACTGCTTTGAGGCTGACGTAGACCAGAGAAACCACAACAACCACAGCCAAGAAAATCACAATAACCAGCTGAAGATGGGGATTGATAACCCGGGCTTTCAGGTGATTGACATACATGACTCTGTGGACGTCACTACAATGTGAGCTGGTAGAAAATGAACCTGCCCTTTCATTGAAACAGTGAATCAGGATGTGGGAAATGAAGTGTGAAAAATTGCCGCCTGTCACTTCTTTGAAGCAGTTTCACTCTAAGTCAGACTGCACCAGCGAAGAAATATTTGATTCCACTGAACCATTCAGCATCTGAATTTTTGTCAGCTCTTTTGCCTTAAACAGAACAAACATCCGAAGCTGTTAAACTGTTTGAAAAAAATGCAGACAGAGTGGGAGTCGCTCATTGCAATCAAACCTCCGTTGGGACTTCGCATAGGTAACATCAGGAAGACGGATTGTAGCTTTGACGCACAGAAAATGAAAGGGGGTAAAATAGCGGATGCACAGTGGGTACTTCTTGAGAAGATTAGGACCTGAGCCTGTTATAATGAAAAGTGTGTGCCTTAAAGGCTGCAGGAGGAAATAAAAGGTAGTGCCTTTTGAGTTTGCTTATTATTTCTATTACAACACTAACTGTGTGGTGTTTTTTTGCCATTTTGACAGATCCTGTATGCCTGAATAATTAGGAAACTGGGATTTTAACTGTGACCAGTCTACATTTTGTAGATCATGCTGTGTAACACTGTACACTAACTTCTCAGGGAAAGGAACATCCTTAGTTGGAATAAAAGCTTTTTCACAATTCACTGACTTACATTTGATTTTTTTTGCACAATTTTTACTTTACACATTGAATATTTCATCAGAATGTGCTATAAACAGAACTGAAATATACCACAAGGATGTAGATAATATAACTACGGTCAAATAGACTGATTTATGCAAAATGGGTGTGTCATGTAGTAGATGCATTGTGCAGTACTGTGCATGCAGAGATGGGACAACCCTTAGTAGTTTGGGAGCTGGGGATCGGACTCCCAGGGCCTTTGCCCCTGAGAGCAAGCTAAAGTAGTTCTGGTGCCTGACTGGGGTGTCTCCTAGGTGAGGTCTTGCAGAGCAGGAGGAGGCCCCCTGGGCAGACCCAGGACATGCTGGAAAGATCTTGGCTGGCTCTGGAACACCTCAGTGTCCCCCGAGAAGAGCGTAGACCGCTTCCCCCTCCAAAACCCAGACCCATATAGGTAGCAGAAAATGGATGGATATATGACAAGTCTACCAGTTTCTGACAAAAATCAAAGCTTTTTAACGTTTGTGAAAACATTTATTTTAAATCAAACAATGGCCCTTACTTTAATCTAACCAACTGCTGTATTGCAACAGCTTTTTGATAGTAATTCTACCAGTGTTGGACAAGTTACTTTGAAAAAGTAATTAGTTATAGTTACTAGTTACTTCTTCAAAAAAGTAACTGAGTTAGTAACTGAGTTACAATATTATAAAAGTAACTAATTACTAGGAAAAGTAACTATTGCGTTACTTTTAAAAAATGTGTAACCTCTGGGCTCCAGGGTATAATCGGCCGTTTTTGACTACTTTTGAGTTCACCTCTACATTTCACCTTTAAAAACGGTTTACCTCGCCTTGTTTGATATCATTTTTTTCAGCACAACCTCACATGTCTGAATTTACTGTTATTTTTTCATTTTGACACACTGTATTTGATCTAGAATCAGACAAAAAACATAAAATCCGAGAAGAAAAAAGTGATGTTTTTTACTGTAACGACCACGAACATGTTTAACGAATCATTTTCATAACTTGAAATGCAAATATAAATTGTACATTTTAAAAATCTATGCACAAGTTT
>VVHJ01036398.1:0-13872 GCA_015107715.1 Tylochromis polylepis | reverse complement strand
AGGGGGGGCGAAAGGGCTTCCCATCAAAATCCTTTAAATCCAAACACAATCAGGACATGTTTGATTTGAATTTGCGTGCGCTCAGCTGTTGCGTAATCTTAATGTTACACAAGGCTTTAATCATTTTCTGTTCTTAATCCAGGCAGATTGATTAAGGGTGCAGTGTGAAAAGAAACCACACGAGGTCAGTATTGCTTCATCGAAAAAAAAAGTTTGGGTCGTTGTGACCTAAAGTGGAGCAACATTTAGACCATCGATAATTAAAACGTACAAATATTATTATTTCATTTCATTTGAAATGACTACGAAAGCTCTTTTAAGCCGCATTATGTGAGCATGTGTTCAAATACATAATAGGCCTATTATTGGAGAGATGGCGATGGTGGTGGGGGGTGACCTGTTTTTATTTGTTCCTGATGAATCCTTATTATGTCATTTACATATCAACTACAATTCCCCCGTGTCACTTTTAAATGTCTCCAGCCGCCTGCTGAGAATTAATTGGTAAACACTGTGTGATCCGGTGTGCCTGCGCCCCCTCCCCTCCCTCCCAAGGATGCAGGACGGGTTTACGGTCCTGAGCTCTGACTCCTGACTGCACAGAGAAGCTCCGCGATCATCACGAGGACAGTCCATAATCGCGCTCTGGCATCTGATTTCTTTCTTTTAATTTCTTTCTTTTTTCTTCTTTTTTTCTGGCGTCTTTCCTCCCCTCCCTTTAAAAAAAACACCCTCCTTCTCTGACAGCATGAGGGAACTCGCTCTTTTGGGATAATTTCAAGTATGGATCGCTTCAAATGTACATTTCCACGGAGCTGCAGCTGAGCTTTCATTCAAGTCTGACTGGATTCTCGCAGCGTGATGGATATAAATGAGTACGCGGTGCTGAAACTTTTTGTTGTTGGGGTTTTAAGTGAGTATTTGATTGACTGTTTTTATTTAACTGCCACTGAAATCTCCTCCTCAGTCTGTGTGAGCTGTAATAGAAATTGCTTCACATGAAAACAGCTCTTTGCAGCCAGAGTTGTTTTCCACGTATCTTCATATATGCGCACTGGAGCAGGATGCCATTCTCTGATTCCGTGCTGCACATTTACATCTGCAAATGCAAATGCCCCTGCTTCAGTCTGTTATATTAATGCGCTCCTCTGCACTGCCCAGCTGCAGAGCGCACACACTCGTGTTCTCTAGGAAGTGTCAGGAACATCTATCATATCTCATAACTCATGCACTGAAGGGAGGATAGGCAGTGTTGTATCATGGCATCATGTCCCAGTGGACAGACCTGACCTATATATCGGGGCCAGTGGGATTTTTTTTTCTTTTTCTGGTGCTACAAGGATAAACTCATGTATGAAATCAGGTTTCATTGGGGTGCCAGATGTAGATGTTCTGATGGATGGGTTGTGTTTTGCTCTGTATTGATAGAGTGCTCAGTGGTAGTGGCCATCAGTTATAATGTGAACCTCAATAACCTGCTGCTGTGACTCTGAGCCCTTTTAACAGCCTATAACCAAAGTAGCATCAGAATCAGGGAGGCGTAATCCACACAATGACTCTGTGATGAAGAGGAGTTCAGTTGCAGAGACTCTTTCCGGGATCTATTGAGCTGATATATCGTCTTGGCACCATCTTGACGCTCACTGAAAATACCCAGCTTCCTCCTGTGTGGACACATGAGCGAGGTGATTTAGGGTTTTGATTTCAAGGACTTCTTTTCTAGTAGTTACCTCTGTACTGCTGAGGTGGATAAATGAAAAAGGCATGGGTCTAACACACTGCAGAAAGTTTTTTTTTTTTAAAAATGTCATTTTAATGCCAGTTAAGCTTGCTGCATGCTGAAGGATGTGGTCTATGTCTTGCCAAGACCTTCAGCCCACAGTCCCCTGGACCTCTGCCATGTAGCAGCTGTCAGCGCTGTATGGCCAAACAAAACTTAGATGGACATTTTCTGACATGATCGTCCTTCCAAAATTCCCAGTCTGTTGCAATAAAAAGCCAAAGAAAAATAAATAATATCATGCATGCACTCAGACTGGAGAGATGGTGGAATAGCCGCAGATGCCGCTACCACCAGTTATATTCCCATGATGTAAGGACGCACAGCAGCGGTTTCCTGTGACAGCTCTTGTCTGCACCAAAAGATTTTCCCATTGGGGAGTGAAGCCAGATGCGGTGCGTTCAAAGAAAACCCGAACAGAGCGCACTGAGTCGCCACCAATCGTTTTCTTTTAGCGGAGGTCCGGTGTGTTGGGTGCAGCTGAAAGTAGAGAAGGTCCCCATCTGTGCTGCAGAAACAGCGTGATTCCCCCTGACTGTGAGGCATCTGCTAAGCCCAGTAAACAGTTATTCATACTTTTTCACAGCGAGGGGAAAAAGCCCCGGGGCCCCTCTGTTCCAGCACCATGTGAAGAAGAAGAAACAAAAAAACCCAAAACAATGCTGTGAAAATGTGTTTTAAAGCTCTTTGAAAAGGCTATCCATAGACCTGCTGGGAGATTTTAGCATGGAGCTCTTTTTTAATGCATGCGGCTGCAGTTTTTTCCCCCCACATAGATGCTACTATATATAGAGGTTTTATCATATAGACAAGGCAGACATTCGCTGCAGTTTAGGAATCAAGAGAAGTCATTTGTTTAATGCTGACCGCTGAAGTTGGAGTAAATAAGGAATAAAGGCAAAAAAAAAGTAAGCATATTTTCATTTTAGTATTTTCTCACCATTCAATGCCAGGGAACCAACAATAACCATGTTTTTACAGACTCCCTCAGCACTTCCTTGCACTATCTTTGAACATTTTACTAGTGCAAAACTGATGTGACACAGCAAACAAATGTCACTTCCACTGGTCAGTGTCATCAAGCGTGGTCGCAGTCAGCAAAGCCAAAATCAGCTTAGACCAGGGTTAGGCTGAGATATTTGTTTCATCCCTGGTGTGAATTGAAAAAAATTAAGCTTGTTTTTCTTTTGTTGTCAACATATTCCACACAAGCCAAAGCCAGCTGTTAGATTTGAGTTCATTTGACTGATTTTTGAAAGCCACATATCTTCAAATCTGGAGCTGTGCTTACAGCTACATCACCGTGAACACGCCCAATCTTACTTGGTCCTGGAAGCTAAGCAGGGTTGAGCCTGGTTAGTACTTGATGATGGGAAATGGCCTGGGGATACCAGGTGCTGCAAGCTTGTGGGTGGTTGAGGAGAAAAGGAGCCCTGAGGCGTTTTCCTTTGCTGTGAGGAAAGTATGAATGGGGTAAAGTAACTGGAAGGTTGGTGGTTAGATCCCTGGCTGCTCTAGTCTACACGGGGAAGATACTGAAGCATTTGATGTGCATGACTATAAGACAGAGCACTTTTCTAAGTGTAAGAGCTCTCTATGTGCTTTCATGAATGTGTATCAATGAGGTGTGTTGCACACAGAGTAGAAAAGCACTATATAAGAACCAGTCTGTTTACCAACTCCCCCCTCTTATTTCTAAAGCTAAGTGTGGCTGTTAAAAGCTCATTGCCTTATTTGATAATATGGTATTGCCTTGAAACAAATTTATTAAAAAAAATCCATGTTTTGAAATATATGCTTTTCACAAGATCCAATCAATTTAAAAATAATCCCGTGTCTTTAGCAGAGATGAATGGCCTCAGGCTTGAAAGTAACACGCTGCTAGTTTTCATCTTTTTATGAGATTTGTTAAGAAAAATATCAAACACACGAGGTCTTATTCTTCAAACAAAAGCAGCAAAGACTGAGAGGAGAGGTGTTTAGTGGAGTGAAATGATTAAAAACTTGCAGTCCCACTGGAGGTTATGGTGAGACATAAGAACTGTCCAACGCTGCAGTCCTCTACCGGGTTAGTCAGAAGTCTGCATCTGCGTCATTATATGAGTTGCTGATCTGCTGATGCTGTTACAGCAGTGACAGCGTGTTTAGAGTGTTATTAATCTTTCAGATGCCTGTTAAAGTTTCATGCACCATGAGGGGCTTGAACTTTGCCTCCCCGCTCATCCTGCTCATATCAAAGTCAATGCCGGGGTCTTCCTGAGTCTGGGTTACTGTGCAGTGTTTTTCTCACCATATTGCCAACAGGCTGTACAGATGGTTTACACTTTATAGACGGACCCATTAGTCATGTCTGTCTCTTAAGTTTGTTACTCAAAAAACATTTAGCCTAATTACATGTGCATTTAAACACAAAAAAACCCCATTTTGATTATTTTAACGTAAACAAGATATAAAAAAAAGTTAAAATGATGCGCATTAGTCATTCATAGATGAAACAAGTAAACATAAAGGTTATCATGTAGTAAAAATACTGAAACGTTTTCCTTTTCACTGATCTAAATGATGCAGCCCCACAGCAAACTGCACGAGTGAGGATTGAAGCTTACTGCAGATGAACAAAAGCTCGTTGTGCTCTTCGAGGCACAAAAGCTCCTGCAGGTCAAATAATGTGAGGACGCCGCAAACCAGCAGCTCATTAGCTAATATTTACAGCGGCCGTCATTGCTGCTTGTTTCACAGCTAAACAGCAAGAGGGCAGAGTTACCTGGAGACCGGACAGAGGGAAGGTTTCCCGTCTGCAGAACGGGCCCTAATGAGCTCGACTGGAAATGGGAAGTATGCTGAATGTGTAATGATAGACCGACACCAGTTACTGATGCCACGCTTAATGACAACGTGTCATTTTATCCACAGAGGACAAAATGTTTTCAGTTGCCCAGTCACTTAGTAAAAATACATACAGTTTATTTCTATAGCACGTTGTTCTGTACAAGTTATACAAAACACACACTATGCATAACAGTCACTAAACCAACAAGAAATACAGAGTAAAAATCAAATACAACGAGTAAACAAGACTGCTCAACTGCAATCTGTAGACTAGCTGGAATAGGTAGGTTTTTAAAAGTGTTTTAAAGTGATTTAGAGACTGGGCAGCTCTCATGTGACACCACCACTGAAAAGCCTCTGTCGCCTCTGCTCTTAAGCCTGGATCTAGGAATATTCAAGACCTGCTGATTGTAGACCTCAGTGCTCTTTAGATCATGCTTTTGACAAAGTCACAACTGAGCCAACATCTAAAGGATTACAACAGTCTAATCAAGAGGTAATGAAAGCATGAATTACTCTTTCAAAGTCATGTGGCCGGAGGCCTACCTCACCTTGCAGAGGAGCCTTTGAAAGAAGCTCGTCTTAACAACAGATCTAATCTGTTTATCAGACTTTAAAGCACAGTGAAAAATCACACCAGGGTTCTTTACAACCACGTGACAGTAAGAGGCTGAGAGGCCTGTCTTAGCTGTCATATCCATCTAACAGGCTGGGTTGCTAGAAGAAAATCATTTCTATGTTGCTTTTGTTCAGATTGAGGAAGCTTATCTCCAACCATGACTGTACATCTTTAGGACAGTTCACCAGCGCCTGAACAGAAACAGCTTGTGTCGAAGCTGTTTGTTTAGATTTCTTCACCACAGAACGGGGTTTGCAGCAGCTGTGAGAAGGGATCATTCACAAAGCCTGCAAGATCTACGATGCTGATGATATCACAAACTGTTGTATCGTGCCAGATCTAAGACATTAGAAAGGGAAGAGACAGTCTACAAATGACATAGAGGAAGAGGGTTTTGAACAGGGATTGGGTAAAGTTTTAAGGTAAATCAAACCTTGTCTTAGAGTAGTTTTGTTGTATTTGTGATCATTTTGGCTACTGCCATTAAACTATTGTGCATTTTGGTCTGGATACAGGGAAAGACCAGAGAAAGTACAGAGAAAGTAATCAAAGTCAGCTTCAGGTTTTGCGGAGAGCACTGGACATGTGAAAGAAGTCTGATGAAACCCCTCGAGTGCTGCCACTTGAGTCAGAATGAGTTTCAAAATGGCCAAAAAAACCCAGAAGAAATCTGTGGTTGTGGCTGCAGAGCAAAGAAACCTCACTAGACCTCTTCATCTCCTCCTCATTTCATTTCTACTTGAAGCAAAACCTGGAGAATAAATTATCGCTGGCTTGCGTAACACAAGTCTGCAACAGAGCCCCCGGTGGCTGATTCGCAGCGGTGGGGGGTGGGGTTATCTGCCAGCTTCTGACAAGGAAGAAGATTGTGAAATAAAAGTGATCATTTCTCTGATTCTGTCTGACATATTTTAAAACCTATTCTGACCTTTCCATTTGGAGTCCTGTAGTGTTGCTGGAGTCCACAGCTGAGTTTTTCTTGTAGTCAGGAGGAGTTTATTAATATTAATAATGCTGGGGAGGGCTTCGCTTTTAATGTTCAGACCTGTTTAACGTCTGTGCGGTCCCTTAAAGGGCTTTTAGATAGGATGTGACAACAGCGCCGCTGTCCTCTTAAGTTATTTCTTGTGCCGCATGGGCGGTGATGAGTAGGCGATTGGCCAATAGAAACAAGGCACACAAAATGAAAGAAAAGCACACACTTTATGTCTAATTTTCCTTAATTATTTGATGCAAATTTGTGTCACAGACTGTATATAAATGATAGAAGTAACCACTGTAATGATTTGTTGAATCCCATCCTGAAGCCACAAGTTCAACGAGGACATTACATGTCGGCATTTTTGTGCAAGATTTGCTTATTAAGAAACAAAGGATATTGGGTTTTTTTTACACATTGGACCTTAACTTTACAAAATGAAGTCCATACTGTTCTTGATCTCTCATCTGAGAGGTTTCCTTAGTTCTAAAACCAAAAGGTGGAGAGTCCCATGTATTTAAAACCTAGTGTGGGCTGTTCCTTTGGAAGTGGTTGTTGACTCACTATCAGTTGTGTGCATCATCACATGAGCCAAGGTGAGTTAAAAGGCATAGGTCATTACCTCCAGCATTTTCAGGAGAAACCACTCTGTGAATTTGCCCCATCATATCATGAGACCTGTGGAGGCCACCTGACCCAAGATGCGAGTGGGGGTTGAGGCACATGACTGCATTGTAGGTGGCTGACAGCTGGTGTCATAGCCAGCCCCTCTGTTCAATGATGGTTGTTCTCAGTGGACACGGGTGGCCTCTTTTACTCGGATAAGCCATGATACACGAAGTCGCCTTCTTGTCACACTCCACACTTGAAACTTTTAACTGAGACCATAAACTAATTTTCTGCAGTAGTCAGGTAAAAGGCATTTCATAATACAACCCCATGCAATGAGCCATTTTATTTTAAATCAGAGGAGATGCCCCCTTCAGGTCATTAGACAGAATGCAGGTTTAAAGTACTTCCACACTGTCGTTACTCATTTAGACTCATTGCAGAGCCAATGATCTAACCTATGTAAGTGGCTCACATTGTTGCTTGCATTTATATTTGTGCTGCTGTATTTTGTGTTAATTACCACTAGCCACATATATTTCTTTTTTTCTCACCTGGGTCCCCACTCTTTGGGAACTCGGGAGGCCATGTTTTGGGTAGGCCACATTTTTGTCCTCATTTTATCCTGTCTTGCGACCCTCACCCCCAACCAGTCATGGCAGATGGCCGGCCCTCCCTGAATCTGGTTCTGCCGGGTTTCTTCCTGTTAAAAGGGAGTTTTTCCTTCCCACTGTCAACAATTGCTTGCTAAAGGGCGGTCACTTGATTGTTGGAGGTTTTCTCTGTGTTACTGCGTTTACAATATAAAGCGCCTTGAAGTGACTGTTGTTGGTATTTGGCTCTATATAAATAAAACTGTATTGAGATGAACTGAACGCCCATTGAAATAGCTTCAACAATCTTTAGCCAGGAATTTCCTGACACATCGGCCATTTGTGAGTCCATATATTCATGTTATGATTACATTTTCTCATACTGAGACGATGATTGTTATTCTCTCATGGATAAATTCAAAAACTGCAGCGAAAAAGTATCTGTAAATGCATCAAACCGAACTGACCAATCACAATGGCTGTGGGCTGCACTGGCCCAAGGTGTCGTTACATTTCTTGGGAGGTGCATGTCAAGGCTATAGCGTAGGTTATGGTTAAGGGTTTCAGATGGTTTTGCGGATATGTCGAAGTTACGACGCAGATTTCCCACTGACGTGTAAATCCCCAGTAAAACTTACGTGTGCTCCCCATATATCTAAAGATTTCTTAACTGAAGTATTGAGGTGCGCAGATTATTTCACTGATGTAACTGCAAAGCTCAAGGAGAAGTTCTGCTCTGTCCTCTGCAGCTCCTCAAGTCAGTTTGCTTTAGTCACGCTCTACAATGATGGGATTCATTTTTTCAGGCACGAGTTGGGATTAGTACATTTTAAATGATAGAATTTCCTGCTATTTTCTATTTTTTTTAAATATTCGGTGAGTTTTTAGCTAACAAGAGGACTTCTGAATAATCCGCTCACTAAACCACACACTGAGAGGCTTCACTGTAAGGACAGCATGGCTGGGGCTCTCACATCAAAATAAGACCATGCTTCTAAATGCAGTCTTGTTGTTGTGTTTCTAAAGCAGCCGGGCTTTCTTTTGTAATGTGCAATGGGAAATATAATGAATAATTATTCACAGCAGTCAGTTTTATCATTCCTGTGTTTTCAGTACCCAGCAGTCCACTGCATTAATATTCATTCATAATCCATAATTGGTTATTATAAGCTAAGTGGCCAGCCATATTTGCATGAGTCAGAATTTGATTCGGCTAACTTTTAAGTTAACACTTCTGCAGAAGGAGTCCTGCACTCATGCCATCGCTCTCTGAGGTACTGGGCGCTAAGAAAGATGATCATTAAAGGTCTTGGATTCATTAATGCCCTCAGAGCACTCCGGTCTGTGCCGAGCCTCTGACTAAGCCTCGCAATTTAAATATGTGATAGAGTGACTCCGGGTTTCACATGACAAACTTTCTCTCTGCCTGTGTTTTCCCCTCTGTGCCTCTTCTGCTGTCCTTTCTCTTTCACCCTCCTGTCTCTCAGGCAGACAGATGAGCCGTTTTTTTTGGCACTGTCCGTGGCAGAGGTCTCTCACGGTCCTGGACAACCAGCTGACAGAAAGAGAGCTTTTTACAGCTGAAGTCCTTTAATATAATCTGTGGGGAACGAGGCTAAATGTTAGTGTGGCTTTCTTCAGCACTGTGTAAATCACTGATTGGACGCTGACGTAGTTCGCCACCATGTCACAGCATTTTCTAAATTACAAGGATTGATGGAGGAATTTAATTTAAAGGGATTTATATGCATGTATACATAATTTCCTCATGTCAGACCTCTGTTTATCTGTCCAGCTGTATATCCATCACATCCCGGATGAGATTTTGGCCACAGTCACCGTGGTAATTAAGTCCTCTGCTGTGTTCTGGCTTCTTACTGCAAAGCCTGTGCCAAAGGGCTCTAATTAATGGCCAGGACAAGTTGACATGTTTACCACAGATCTCTGCTGTGCATGTTTGTGTGTGTGTGTGTATTTACTGTTGCAGTCCTTCAACAACTTTGGACATTTGAGGAAAAGTGCAACTTTTTTCCATTCTGACTGAAGGGGTGAGAAAATAAAAGCAAAACGGAACGGTCAGTTAGATCGAGCACGAGTGCCTGCTGAGATCTCATCGTGGGGCCACAGATCTCGGATTTGTCACTGAGCCAATTTTGGACTTTTATTTGGGAAGAAAAGGTGTTTTTTATTTTTCAACAGAACCTCTGGATTTACAGCTTTGTCTTGTTCTTTGTATCTATGCAACCGTTTGCCGTCTCCGTGCCATTTGACGTTTGTTTCAAACCCGACATAAAGCGGCTGACGTGTCCCGATGGTGTGTAAATCCGTGAAGCTGGTTTTGTCTTTTTTCAAACAAGGTGACACGAAGTGGCTTCAGGCTGTTTGAATCTTTGTAGTTTTGAAATTAAAAGCTTGTCTGAGGTTGTAGAGTGAGGAAAAACAAATGGAAGTCTGAATTCTGACGCCTTCCTAGTGCGGTTTTTACAGTTGAAGAAGAGCAGTTGTGCTGATTCTGCATGCTCCCAGTTTTTTTTAATCATCACATCCATCTTCCCGTCAGCATCCATCCATAACCGGCGGCTTGCACTGATGATCTGTGTAAGGGCACAACTCTTAATGCTCATGTAAGGTGAAAAAAAAAAGCATTTGAAGTAGATCTGCACTCAAAAAATATGGAGTCAAATGCAGTTTAAATGTATAAACTCAAATAAATAATCATTAAGGAAAACGCACTTGATATAAACTGAATTTATTACCAACCAAGTTCCATAAAATGTAACATTTGACAGCATACTTACATAAGAAAATTAAATGGAAATGTTATATGTAATTAAATAACTAAACTCAGCATTTTGGGCATAATTTTTTTTTTTATTAGTGTATTACATTGATTTTCAACTCTGTATTTTTAGTCTTGAACTCTGTTACAATAACTTTGTATGATTTACAGCTCAGAAATATTCAGTTCAGTTCCGTTTTAATAATAAAGAGAAAACCTCCAACAATCAAATGACACCCTCTGAGCAAAAACACTTGGTGGCAGTGGGAAGGAAAAGCGTCAGAGCTGTGTGACAACCATGTTAAGAATATCTTCATCATAAATGTCATCACAAATATCGAAGCGGAGGATAACCTGTCGGTCAGTGGAGTGTTTGGAGCCATCTGAAGCTTCAGCATTCGGCTCAGTGGATTTATCGTACGTTCACTGACCTCACTCTTTGAAACTTTGTTTAATGTGAGCATCCACAATTGCCACAGTGTATATATGGCAGAAAATGAGGAAAAGCACAGCGGGTCCACTTTAAATGAAAGTGCTTCATTGAGATACTCCCCAACAGACAAAAATGTCGAATGCTCGGCGCTCCCACAAACAAGCCGTGATAGCTCATCGACAGATTGCCCCCATAGGGGCCTGTTTTCTGCTGAAGCCTGGCTGTAATTTTCCTCTCCACATGGTAAATGGACTGCATTTATATAGAGCTGTTATCCCAGAAGCCCGTTGCAGTGCCTCACATTCACCCACGACATGCTGCTCCACCACCTTATCTGCGGAAAATCCCTTGTCATGGTTTCTCTCTTCTCCACCACTAGTATTTTATTTCTGTCTCCGTCCTGGCCATCCAGTAGTCCCCCTCTTCTCCTCCTCATTTTCCTGCTTTTGTTTGCCAAGTACCCAGAGTTCCTCTGTGTCTTGCACATCTGTCTCATTCTCCAGTCTCGTCTTCCTCTCCCTCCTGCTTGACCCTCAGACTCAGACCCAAGACTCCACTCTTGATAGAAACAGCCTGGACACTTCTTCTCAAGCCTAGATGGGGATATAATGGGAGCAGAGAAACAGCTTGTGTTGTTAGACCAATTATTTATACCTTCTGTAAACAGTCTCACTCAAGAGTGGCAGGATTCTGGCTTGTTTTCTCACCCACGTAGTGCTGCCCAGTCATGGCTTGAAGTGGGTGTGAATCGCAGGTCAGTTTTGGAAAGTTGCAAAAATGATGGATGGATATTTGGATGGGAGTTTCCACAACTCCATCAGTTTCCATCAGTTAGGGGAAACAGTTCAGAGCCATTAGGAGAGCGGAAACCCCCCCTGGGTTTAATCTGTACTGAAGTGAAGAAGTAGCTAGAGCCTTTGTTGATTTAAAGATCTAATATTACAAGATACTGACCAGTATTATGTTTTTTGTCATATACAATAAACATAAACAGATTTTCCCAACATTTATAATGCCTAGTTTTTTATTCACTGCTTTGTCAGAATCTGCTCGGATCAGCTGGTTGTCCTGTTTGTGCCAAACATGTGTTCCCAGCAGGTTGCTCAGTGCCCTCTGGTGGTCAAACGTGTTGTTGATGCATATTTTTATTTGCGCAATCATTCTCTTCTTTGCTTTTTAAATTTTCATTTAACATCTGTTATAAATGACGATACCAACAAAGCTAATGTTGGCCAATAAAATCAGCCAAATGGGTCGGGCTCTAGCAGCATTACTTTCTAATCTTTGCTCTTGTTTAATTTTAGCCGTGAAAAACCAGTTTGGGATCCAGAACGAAATGGTGCCAATGTTAGAACAATCACCTCCCTCCAAATTGACCTCCTTTGTTCCTTTTCAAACTCCCAAATGTTTTTTTCTGCCAACGTCTCTATTGTTTAGTCTCCTTCACAGAGTCCCTGAATTAATTTCTGTTTGCCTCACCTGGCACTTCAGCTCGTAGGTGCATAATAATCACTCAGCAGTCCGTCACTCTGGCTGTGCCTCACTGTAAATCCCTACGGCTTGTTCCAATGGCGAACCGAGTGAGAATAGAAAATGATCACCATTTTTTGCAATTTCACTTTTCTCATCTCGGTGAAATGATTTCCTTTGTCTGTGAGAGAAATGGTTTTCCAAAGCAACCTGAATCCATTAAAAAGTCACATTGTGTGTCTGCCAGGTGCGTCTCTCAGGAGTTAGGGCATTTTCAGATCTGCAATAAACATCTGAAGCTTTTCATCAATGCTGAGCCTTTTGCAACAGCAGCAGCAGCAGCTGGCTTCTATGGTTGACTGCTGAGAAACCCAGATTTATTTTTCTTTAGCAGGAACCCTCCTGTCATTGACAGATGCCACGTTGGGCCTTGAGCGATGTCTCCAAATATGGCGACTAATATTTGATAGATATGAGTTCATAACTGCAAACAAGAGTTTTCAAACTAGTTGCAGCAGAGTTTATTGCTCAAGCTATTAATTAACGAGGAAGAGCAGAAGTCTAAAGCAGAAAAAGTTAAGAGACACATGGCAGGTAGTCTGGAGTGGACAACAACAGCTGTGCCATCTACTGATTTTCCCAGCTGAGTTAGGAGTTCATGCTGGCAACCTCTGAGTTCCCTTTAAGAGAACACATGTAATTATAATGTTTATAGCTCAAACTGTGTATATAGTCATATTGATAGACCAACAGACAATTATCACTGTCAACTCTATGGATGTGTGGCCAGCAGGTCTAGTTTTTTCAGTTCAATTCAATTTTCTTTATATAGCACCAAATCACAACAACTCTTGCCTCGAGGCAACTGTTAACTAATTCTGCATCAAATGTGAAACAAACAGGTTTTTCTAATTAGAAATCCTTGAATAAACATGTTTGAAAACAGTCCCCTGTTTTCATATGGGACAATTTTAAACATAAAATGAATGTGGAAATACTTAAAATATCAGCCAGTCAGGGTCAACTTTTAGTATGAAGATCACCACCGGTGCAGAACGCCATCTGTGAAATTTCCAGTGGTGAGAGTAAAATGCATTTGGGAGGCTAACAATGAAATACTGAAAAATCTGCACTGTATAATAAGTGAGTGACAAATAAAAAAGGACCTTGGCACAGAATTGAATCTGCACTTTCACTACAAATAAATATGTACTCTGAACTTAATAGTGAAATCTGAAAAAAAAAACAAAGCTAGTGCAGGGACCATAAACTCTCTGTGTCTGCTATAAAAGGCCAGTTTCTCAGACTGAGCATGCGCTGAGCAAAATCGATCCAGGACTTACTGTTTTACAGTTTATCCCAGGGATCAGACAATGGAGCGCCAAAAGAAACTCACCAGCACAGTTTTTCTTTTTGGCCTTTTCTTTTGGAGTTCATGCATTTATTACTTCCAGGCTTGACTACTGTAATTCATTATTATCAGGATGTCCTAAAAACTCCCTAAAAAGCCTTCAGTTAATCCAAAATGCTGCAGCAAGAGTCCTGACAGGGACTAGAAAGAGAGAGCATATTTCTCCTGTTTTAGCTTCCCTTCACTGGCTTCCTATTAAATCCAGAATTGAATTCAAAATCCTGCTCCTCACATACAAGGTCTTAAATAATCAGGCCCCATCTTATCTTAATGACCTTGTAGTACCATATCACCCTATTAGAGCACTTCGCTCTCGCACTGCAGGCTTACTTGCTGTTCCTAGAGTATTTAAAAGTAGAATGGGAGGGAG
>VVHJ01036396.1:0-12879 GCA_015107715.1 Tylochromis polylepis | reverse complement strand
CATTTAGACTGATTTGTGAACAATGTTTGAGAGAAATGGTAATATTGTGTATCTGGAATGAATTTTAGATCTTTAAGTCCATCTCATGGAAAATGGGAGCAAAAACAAAGGTGTTGCGTTTATATTTTTGTTGAGTGTATATATATATATATATATATATATATATATATATATTTTACATACCACATATCTGCGGTATATAAAAAAGAATTGCTCTCACAGATGCTCGTTTTTATAGTAGTCTGGAAATCATAACAGGTAGTGCTATGGTGTGTGATATTTGGACAAGCGCAGATGTATGGGCCTATGAGGTGATTGTGTTATGGGACATTATTGTGATAACAGAAAGGCCCTTAGCTCGTATATAATAGTCATGACACATGTAGCATTTATTTCGTGCAGATTGTGGGACCTGCTGGATGTGATAGTTTTTGAAATCCTCCTGTGTCTCTTAGGCTAGTTGGCACTGGCGAAGCATCTATCTTACCCCGTGTCTCTTTACCCCTCAGTTATCGGCCACAGATGAGGACCGT
This sequence comes from Tylochromis polylepis, assembly GCA_015107715.1. Classification (NCBI taxonomy): domain Eukaryota; kingdom Metazoa; phylum Chordata; class Actinopteri; order Cichliformes; family Cichlidae; genus Tylochromis; species Tylochromis polylepis. The sequence goes on along the minus strand of VVHJ01036396.1, from coordinate 12,346 downwards.
GGTTCTTTTGGTACTGTAAGCTACACCCTGGGTTCAAGCTCTGGAAGCACATTGCCAACCCAGTTTACCATTGACAAGGAGACTGGCCAGCTTTGCACCAGCACAGCTCTGGACCGGGATGAGGGACTGGACAAGTTTGACCTGACTGTCACAGCAACAGATGGAGTAAGTATCTACAGAAAATCACTGTAAGCTCTGTGACGTATCAGCAAAATACTCCTCGAAACATCAACTGATATTTGAGAAATATATTTAATTACCTTCTTGCAAAGATACAGAAGACAGGGTTGAAACCTCTCTGTATGATAATATGGGAAAACCAATAGCACCATCCTATAAAACTGCAACATGTAATTCTTATATTTGGATAGATCACGGTTTTTCTTGATTGCTTTGATGCAATTTTCAATCAGGAACACAAGTCTTACCTTCTTACCACCGTTCATTGATTTCTCAAATCAGTAACGCTTTTTAACCAATTTATCAGAGCACCTGTGATTAAAAACAAGAAAAGACATAAATATTTTAGAAATCTGTCAAAAACAAAAGAAAAAACCCCAATAATATTTTAGCAGTATACAGTAGCAGCAGCAGTGAATGAAAGGTTTATAGGATGGTAGAGGTAGATGATCCTTTAAAGGCAGCAGATAGAAGAAGAAGAAGCAGTATGTGTTTTAAGAACTGGTCAGAATTACATTCCTGATGTGAGAACTACACGTTACAATGTGAGAAAAACTGTAACGACATATGTGTTAATTAGTGAGCTTTAGAGATTCTGTTGGAAATTCCTGTTTTCAGAGAAAGTAAATTGAGCTTTTATGTGTTCCTCGTGCTAAGCTAAGCTAACCAGCCACAGTTACATATGGAGCATTTCAGCTACCTCTTTGAATCAAAGCAAATGCACATTAAATGTTGAAGTATTCCCTTATGCTTTGCATGTTTTTGCAATCAAAGCCTAATTATTGTAACTGAAATAGACTTCTGAAAGAGATGGAAAAAGTGAAAAGCTCGAACTTCAGCGAAAGTCACGGCATTAGCTCTGTAGCTAGATGAGGGATATTTCAGCTGATTGAAGTTGCTTCATGACAAAACACGTTGCCTGCTGCATATGTAATATTCCTTCTGATCAAAGTGACAGGGTGAAAGCAAATGAAAGAAGTCTAAAGCTGCACTCAAATAAATCTGATCAAAGTGACAGGACATGTTTAATGAAGACACTATCCAGTTCCTCAGCAGCCAGGCAAAACAATCAGATGGAATTCCAAGAGGGATAGGGTTAAACTATCAGTTAGTCCCAAAGCATGGACAAATAGGAATTGAAACTCCTGTTTGAATAGGAGATGCAATAAACAATTGAATCTCTTGTGCATTGTTGGCTTACATAAGGTAATAGAAACGCAGGAATTGTTGTAAATTTGTTATTATTAGTCATTGTGGTCCTGTAGTGTTACCTGCTCATTTCCAACTCCATTCAGCTCATGTCTGCCCCCCTTGTCTCAGTTGTCTCTGTTTTTAATGGTCTCATAAAGCTAAGCCACAGATAGTGTAATGAGTGCAAACTGTACTCATTAACCAATGCATTCAATAGCATAAAGATAAAACTGTCCTTATAGCTTAATAACTTTAAAAGCCCTGGATTGTCACTTTTCACTAGGGGGTAATACACAAAGTGAATGCTGTTTTCTTTGTTATACTGTGCTAGAAAGGAGGGAGGCAGTGGTTTAACTTAACTAGCTCTTCTTATTGTTTAGCATCCAGTTATCGGTCAATAGTCAAGTCAGCAAACCTCTGTTATATCATTAGAGCTGTGGTTTCTGCTAAAGACAGCACATAAAACATGGATGTAGCCACTGTGATGTCACCAACTGGCGTGTGAACTGTATATTTTTACAGTTTTTAAAGTTTTTTAATCCTGAGAGCCTACAGTAAACGACTTTCAGAAACTTTTAGAGCTTTTGGGCTGTTGGTAGCAGCAAAGCAGATTAAAAAAGCAGATTACACAGCACAGTACAGTATTCCTCCAGCTGATCCAGTCTAGCACCATCCTTTTCACCTTGTGCCTCCTCATGTAAGGCAGCTTAGCTTGCTGATAGTTTAGGGTTTTCTGTATTCAAATAAACTAGATCAAACAATTTTTTAACACTTCCTTTACAGGGCGGTCTAAGTTCAGTAGCCCGTGTGAGGGTCACTGTGGTGGACATCAATGATAACCGGCCCATCTTCTATCCAGTCCTGTACACGGTCAGTCTCAGTACCCATAGTGCTCCAGGAACGTCTGTTGTCAAGGTAACAGCCAATGACCCTGATGTGGGAGAAAACGGAAGAGTAACATACCGCACAGTACCTGGAGGAGGATCCGGTTTCTTTACCCTTAATAAGGACACAGGTGTGTAGTGGTTTATTATTATTATTACACGTGCAGCACAATCATGTATGTTATGACTGTAACCAAGAGATGAGAAAATGACTCACATAAAAACTAACTTGTTGTCTGTATGTATCTATTTTTTGCAGGTGTGATCTCTCTCTCTCGCTCACTCCATGGCAAAGCCAACACGGTAATCTCCATGGTCATATCGGCTGAGGATGGGGGCGGTCTTACAGCACCGGTAAATGCCAGAGTGAACGTGAGCGTGGTGGGGGGCTCAGTGGCGTCTCCGGTGTTTGAACAGGCACAGTACTTCTTTACCGTGTCGGAGGATGTTCTCAGGGGAACGGCAGTAGGAGTGGTTCGTGCTTCTGCCAAGACAGGTGAGGCCTTTGTACGCTCACATGCTTTATTGGATTCCTGTGTCTGCTTTGGTTATTTCAGCCTTGCTTTTAACACTTGCATACCTCCCTAGTGAGAAGCAGTTCTGTGCGACTTGCCCATTTTCATCTTTCTGACAAGTACCAGGACAAAAATGCACTAATGGGCTGGAGCATGATGCCTTATCTCTCCAGTAGTTGTAGAAATAACCAAGCAACAATTGTATACACTCCATTAAGAAATCACATCCGTCTCATGGTGCACAATTTACTGACGAGTATGTTCTACTCGTACACCTATTTTCTCTCACGGTTAATGATGGATTTTAATTGGGATGTAATTTTGAGTCAGAATAATCAGTGGTGTAGTGGACAGATGGCTGTGGTGGTATACAAGGCTCTCAGTGAATCAGGTCCCTCACCCGCAGGACCCTGAAGGACCCCAACACTTGATGAGATTTCATTTGAGTAAACACACCACATCCTTGTCTTCTGAAGCTGCCTATGGATTTGATATCTGATTTGGGTTTTTTTAGGTGTTGGTTTTCTATATAACGTGGTGAATTCTTGGTTTTCATATTATAATTTCTTAGTAAACACTTAATATTTCAGTCACTCAGTTGTTTTCTGTTTTATTGTATTTTAATATGAAAATCCCACAAGTTCCATGTTATCCTTGTGGAAATTGTGGCATTATTTTATCACTATTTCCTTACATCTTTTTGTTTTGTGCCTTCTCCTTCTGTCTTCCATCAGGTGGTTCTAAGGATATTTTCTACTCTATTTCATCTGGAGACCCTCATGGCTACTTTACGGTGGACAGCGCCTCTGGTACCATTCGCACAGCCCTTCCTCTGGACCATGAGACCTGCCCCAGTCTTGACCTGGAGATCCAGGCGCGATCTGGCTCTCCTCCGGCATATGGAATCAGCCGGGTACACATAACCATTGCCGACATCAACGACAATGCCCCTAACTTCCTGCCATCCTCATCAGAGTCCCTTCTTTTACCTGAGATCACCAAAATGGGGACGATTATCTACCGTATTCAGGCCACCGACAAAGACTCCGGCCATAACGGTCAGCTCAGCTTCGATCTAGTCTCAGCTGGGGCTGCAGGCAGCAGTGGCCAGAGGACATTTGGCGTTGACAGGGGCAGTGGGGAGGTACGTCTGATTGGGAGTCTCTCATATGAAAGTGTCCCTCGCTATGACCTTCAGGTGGTTGCCAAGGATGGTGGAGCGCCTCAACTTAGCTCCACCTTCACCCTTGTGGTCCACATCCAAGCACAAGACGCACAAGGCCCAAACTTTGATACCCTCACGTACCGCGTGGAGCTACGGGAAAACACTCCTCTAAACACGCGTTTCCTTCAGGTGCGAGCACTTAACAGAGAGGCTTCTGGAAATGGTGGAAGCTCCTCGTCATCATCTTCCTCCTCTATTTCCTACCGTCTCAGGCCTGACGGTGATGCTGCAGGTTTTGGCATCATGCCAGATAGCGGTTGGCTGTTTGTTCGTAGCTCTTTAGACCGAGAAGTCAAAGACATGTTCCTGTTGACTGTTCTTGCCACCTCGGGCCCAGGAGGTGCAGGAAGAACGGGCAGCGCGACCGTCAGGGTAACAGTGACGGATGAAAACGACAACTCCCCACGACTGAGCCAAGAGAGGGTGTTTCTGCCTGTCAGAGAAAACCTGCATGCAGGAACGGGCTTCGGCAGGGTGTCTGCCACAGACAGAGATGCAGGACTAAATGCTCGACTCACCTACAGGCTGCTGCACACAGACAGGCATTTTCAGATCAATTCGCAAACAGGTAAGAATAAACACCGTAACCATAACACAAGTAGGGATAATGGCACACTTAGCAGTTCTTTTTTAACTGTGCTGCACAGCATGAAATGTAGTTACTTCGTAAGCAGTGATAATACCAGCATAATTTCCCTTGAGGAATTGATGATTTGCTCTTTCTCAATTAAATTAAATTAACACGGTAATTACTCACCGGCTTCCCTTGTGTTCCTTTTTTGCTTTAGGTGAGATTAGTACCCGCCTTGCCCTGGACAGAGAGCAGCAGTCCAGCTATCAGCTTATTGTGGTCGTACAGGACGGGGGTACGCCCCCTCGCAGTGCTACAGGGACTGCTCATGTCACTGTGCTGGATGAAAATGACCACGCGCCCAGTTTCATACATGCCAGGCCTGACAGGGAGCTGGTGCTTCAGGTGAGAAGGGAGGGGAGATTAGTTATATCAGCAAGCAGCTTTGGGGGATAAATATTATATATCAATGAATGTAATTTTCTTCTGTGCACGCTGGGGTTTTATTAGTGGGGTGTGACATTAGCCCACAGAGGGGTACTATCCTAGCAAATTACACTAAGTGAGGATTTTATGCATCTGCAGTTGTGTTCATTCCCAGTGAGTAACAATACTTCTTTGCAGGTGACTGAGGGGCTTCCATCGGGAACAGTCATAGGGACAGTGGCAGCTAAAGATCCAGACGAGGGAGAGAATGGCACCATCTATTACTCATTATCAGGTGAGCTTCATAATTCGTCTTACAGCCACAAATTTACAGATTTTTCCACCTGCCACGGCATCCACATAACCATACATTGATAATATTTGTTTCATTTACTTCAGGCTCCAGAGCAGAGCGTTTCTCCATCAATCCAACCACCGGTGAGCTTAGAACCGCTTCCCCTCTGAGATTGACAGAGCGAGCCGAGTATGCCTTCACTGTGACTGCTGCTGACCACGGCACACCGACCCTCAGCTCCACCTGCCAACTACGAATACAAGTAAACACAATCTGCACATTTTCTTATCCTCATCCAGCTGCCAAACATCTTCATATGCATTGAATTTCCAAAATATTCTGTGACATCTCCTGATTGGACACAAAGTCTGGTGACCGAACCTAAACAACTGTGCTTCACCTCAGTCCTTCTGCGTTTCTTTCTGTAATTTCCTCAATCTGAGGAAAACAGTGAGCAGTTTGACTGTCAAAGGAATTTGGAAAAGAGGTAAATATGAGAAAGAGAGAAACTGAAACTGTGCCTTTATAAACAAAGAGCTCTATCCAATATAGTGGGTGTTTCCTGATCCAAAGGTTAGAGGGGTAACTAGAACCCATGGTGCGAAAGACTGAGCTAATACTGTGAACTTTCTGAAGGAGGGTCAGTCCTTCATATCAACATACAATATCAGGAATACAACTGCAGGAAAAAAAAAACGGATTAGGAGCTCAATGTTTTTGTGCGATGTGATTTCAAAAAGGAAAAGGATGCTAATTACGGTGGGAGTGCTTGCCTTAGATTTTGCCTGTGCGGCTCTGAGATTAGACAGAGGGGAAACAGGCACCTTGGAATCAAATGCTCCCAGATGAGATTTGATGAAAGCCAGCTGCATCAAATCACACAGCGAGAAAGGGAATACACCGCTGTACAGTAGCAAGCAGTGATACATGCACGCACAGAGACACGCTGGCTGTAATGACACGTTCAAACACTTGCATGAGGTAACGTTTCCAGTTAACGATTTTGAGATAACATTTCCCTTAGCTGCGCGTAAAATCAGACACACGGATACCGTTGTACACCACATGTACTACAGTACACATGATAGTTAGCTTGTACAGAGAAAAGGCAAATGAGGCGAAAAAGTATAAGTAGTGCAGCGCAGCGCATTAGTTAGTGCTGCCAGCTCATTAAATTATGTGATCTGAGGAAGTGCATTTAAGCAAATTACTTAAAAAACAGACTTTCACCAGCTGTAGTCATCCATTTGGAGCTTGAGCCCAGAACACAAAATTACAATTTCAGCGCAATCAGTTATTGTTTGTGTCGGCACTACAATGAAGCACGGAGGAAAAGCTGCAACATACTTCTGCTTCTACTGCTGTTCTTTTTTTTGGGGGGGGGGATAAAAAATGATCAAAAGTAGTGATGTAGTCCTATAGCCACTTGAGTTGATAGCAACTAGAGGCTTCAAGGATAGAGGATAGAGGCTTGGAAAGTCCCCAGGTATTTAACTCTTATAAGTAAGAGTTAAAAGGTTGTTATTAAAAGTCTCATGGGTCAAGGTGTGAGTGAGTGGGGGTCAGGTAGTAACAAATGGGCCTTGATAATGTGTGGATAGTGCATTTCACCTGCAAATATGTGCAAAGAATGGTCAGACTTAACCACATCATGTCCCTCCTCTTTTAGTGTTAGTTTGGGTAAAGACACCAGAAAAAAAACTCCATTAATTGGTACAGATATTGAGGACAAAGGAGTGTGTGTGAATGTAGGTTTGTGTCCATGTGTGTATTTCTTGATGATGAAACCAGAAAATCTGCTTATATTTCCTCAGAGCTCTTTGATCCGTCCCAGAACAGTGTTGAACCCTGAGGTGGTTCAAAGTGTCAAAGGCCCTCTGGCTCGTATTTGTTTCCCACTGGACCAGACTGTAGCATATGTGGAGGTTGCTTATTGCTCTGAATTATTTGAACTGGAACGCTTACAGTTTTCCCTACTATCACACCCTTCATTATTTTGTCACAGGTCACAAAGCCTGACTCTCAAGTTGAAGCCAGAATGCGGCAGTGTCAAGATATTTACTGGAAGGATTACACATTATGCCTTCATGCACAGGTTGAGTGCCTGTGAAGGTTATTATAGTATTAACAATAAAACAGAAACAGACTACAGCCCAAGGCTATGTTTAGGGATGGGTTGGGGTGAGAGCCGTATAGATGCATTGTCTGCAGAATATCAGAAGAAATCAGATCCTTTAACACACGTATACAGCTTCTTGCCATTTTCCTCCTTTTTGTTACTGAGAAGTGTTGTTTCACTCTGTTTTGGGACAGATCCATGGATGGATTACACTGCAGTCTAAATCACAATTATTATTGGAAAGACTTTACCACAAATACCCAGGAAATTGATGTGTTTGACCATAGTTTCCTTTTCTTTAGGTTCTCAGCTCTTCCAGGTCCAGCCCCAAACCCAACGTTCTTTCTATGATCCTGAACACAGTCGAAGGGGCAGTTCCGGGCTCTGTCATCGGTTCAGTCCGTCCACCTGACCAGCATGAATCTGCACTATTGGAAGGCCAGGTGACCTATCTGGTCGTGGGAGGGACAGATAGCGATGGGACCTTTATGGTGGACCACTTAAAGGGCGACGTATACGTGGTCCGGGAGCTGGACTATGAGAAGGGCTCAAGATACACCCTGCACATCGAGGTGTCAGACTTCTCTCAGGCATTTCCCAGCAGCCACCTAGTGGAACTAGATATCAATGTGCAGGACAGCAATGACCACGCGCCCCAGTTCACTGAAGACCCCGTTACCATTGTGATCCACGAGAACATCGAACCAGGGGCTTCCATATACACCTTCCAAGCTGTGGATCAGGTGGGAAAGTGTATGGGATCAATATGTTTTCAACAATGCACAGTTAATTTGAGTTATATTGTTCTTCGTGTTGTTTTCAGCTTTATGTTCACTGTTTTTGTTATTATTTAATCCTGAAATATCAGTTATTCTGTTATCTGTTATTTGTTGTCTGTTATTCCAAGAGCTTAACAGAGGTGACATCTTCAAATTGGTCGTTTTATCCTTAGCATTTTATTAATTTAATGATCAGTTCATTATCAGTGTTGTTGTTGTTAAATTTCCTTCAGAAGAAAAGTAGAAGGAGAATAATATATCCACTTCCTGTCTAATCTATCCATTCTTTCTTTTTGTTTTATAGGATGGCAGTGGACCCAACAGTGAGCTGCACTATTCCATCGAGCACTTCTGGCCTGAAACTCCTGACTTCCTCATCCTCGACCCCTCCAGCGGAGTCCTCACCTTGGGGCAGAAGTTAGACCGTGAGTCCACACCCTCCCTTTACCTCGTGGTGCGAGCCACAGACCAGGCAGCGGATATCTCTCAGAGACGCTGGAGTTCGGTCACAGCCCGAGTGTTCGTGACGGACGAAAACGACAACACACCAGTCTTCAGCTCTCCATCTGCGGTCAGCGTCATGGAGGATCAGCCTGTAGGGTGAGTGTCACGTCAGTGTCAGTAATATATTTTTGGAATCCTCAAATGCATTTCGGTGATGATGTTTGGTTTGTGTCTTCGTTGACAGGTTTGTGATTTTGTATGTGATGGCTCGAGATTCAGACGAAGGAGAAAATGGCAGAGTATCATACAGAATTCAGGCAGGCAACAGCGCTGGTCGCTTCAGTCTGAACCCTGACACCGGTGAGCTTTGAGGGTGGGACGTACCATTTGAAAATACTGTAATGTGAAATTGATATCTTAAGACATAGGGCATTTTCCATGACTATCCAATTTACACTCCATCAAAAAATGAGTAGAGTAAAATTCACCACTTAGTTTCTTGTGCTTATAATCCTGGTTTAAGTGATTTAACACAGCAGGACTAGCCTGTGGCCTTTTTCTTTGGGATTTAATGATTGATGGAAGCTGCCTGGATGAACAAAACTTTCCAGAAGATCATAATTAGACACTGAAGTGCTGCTGTGTAATATTTCTTTGGAATCATACTTGGTGTCCTTTTCTTGATAGATTTGTTCATGGGAACCAATCTTTATTTGGGCTCAAGATGTGGATAGCGCTTGATGTTTTTTTGTTCATATGTGATCTCTTCATTGTTGGAGCGTGGTGGTGTAGGCGTGCTCAGCTCTTTCTGGGATGAGATTAACAACTATGACACAGACACTTAATGTAGCTTCCAGATGGAAAAAAGTCTTTACGCCATTACTGTCAAGTGGCTGGCTCCTTAACAGGGAGTGATTTCACTTCTGGTTTGTTTCTCAGGAGTGTGTGGTGTTAAGCTTATGGTTATTAATAGCTGTAATAACACATTAGCATGTATTGTGAAGACATGCACCAACCCCCCTGGCTAATGTGGAGGGTGTCAATAGATTTATTATTGCTTATAAATTATATATCTGCTTTGTAAGCTTTTTTAAAAATTTTCAATTACTTTATTTTATGAACTACAATTTACATTTTATTGATTGCCTATACAGTCCTATATCTGACTGTTTAGGGCATCATTTAAGTAATATACGGCTGGATAACTGGATATTTGGGATAATTTGTGCACTGTCGATTAAATATTCTGTATACAGTACTTTGCAAAAGTTTTGAGCCACCCCTCATTTGTTTATATTTTGATTCCAAGAAGCAACACTTTCTTCTAACTTTTTAAAGTGGTGTTGAGGAATAGTTCACCAGGGTTTGCGAGGGTCTTTCAAAGTTCATATTTGGACACTCACCGGGTTTTTTTTCCTCATTTTCAGTCCAAGGCTTGTGCCTGAACATTTTCAAAGGAATGTTTTTTGTTAAAACACTTAACTCTGACCTGTAAATCATTCAAACACACAAAAGGGACCTAACTCAATGGATGAAATAGTTTTGTGTCTAAGCATAACAGACAACTTAAGGTGCTTTGTTGCTAGCAGCCCATCACATCAACACATATTTTTCCCCATTTCTTTAGCTGAAGCTACAAAAATGCCAAAGATAACACAGTTTAACAGACATAAAATAGTATTTTTGCAACAACAATGTGACTCCCAAAGATCTATTAGCTGAAAACTTGGCATATCTTTTCATGCTGTGCAGAGAGAAACTAAAAAATTAAATAAAAAAGATGTGGCGGGCCTGTAAAACTATTTATAGAACATGAACAATACATGAAAGTCATGTCTTCAAGGAATAGGAAAAAAATCCAACAAAAAGTTGACACAGGACCTGCATCTGACCCTTCAGTTGATCAATCTAGTGTTTTCTAAAGCCTCGTCAGAAATGGTCACAGTGGTAACGTGGCTGTTAAAAGGCCATTCTTAAAGAAGGGAAACCGGGAAAAAAAACAGGCCTATGCTAAATTACACAGGAACTGGACTGAAAATTAGTCCGGAAACGGGTCTTATGGAATGATGAATCCAAATTTGAAAATTTTGGTTCATATGATCAAAAATAAAAACACACAGCCAATGCAGTAAATCCATACTTGGATAGAAAAACACACTAGAACAGTATCAGGCATAGACTGGCCTCCCCAGAGGCCTGGCCTCAACGTTTTTGAAGCGGTGTGAGATCGTGTTGACAGAGAACAGAATAAAAAGCTGCCAACATCCAAGGCTGCCAAGAAGATCCTTAAATGCCCTTCAAGAAGCCTGGAGAAGTAATATTCTAGACTAACTAAAGAAATTATAAGAAAGCTTGCCTAAGCGAGTTCAGGCTATGTTGAAGAACAAAGGTGGTCAGACCAAATATTGACTTTCAAGTTTGTTAGAGTTGTAAAAACTCTGTTCTGCACTGTTCAAAACACTGTTTTGCCTTATATACTGTTTTTGCCCTACCTATATAGTGTGTTTCCGTGTGTGTCGACACATGTTTCAATAAATTGCTGCACCTGTTTCACATTTTCCTAACGAAATATAAAGAAACGAGGGCTTTTGGACAGCACTGTATCTTGGGTGCATTTTCTATAATGCACATTTTCTTTTAATTTACTATGGCATTTGGCGATAAAGGGTAACACCACCTTTATCATATGGTTGATACTGTATCAGTAAAGTAGAATTGGCTCGAGAGGGTAATGTAATAGTTCACTAGATGTTTTTCATCTGTTTTCTTTTAACTAAAACAGGGCAGCTAGCGAGACCTCACAGAAACATCAGAGAGTCAGCCTCACAAAATGGTCTACACACAATGTATGTTTGGCAAGCTGTAACATTTATAAATTACACACGTCTCTCAGGCTTCTGCATGCCAGCTAAGCTTGTAGTCTCCTGTGAAAAGTATATACACACACACTTCATATGGCCTCTTACTTTGCCATGAATGTCAGGGTGATGACGGGGTTGTAACATGTAGGTATGACAGTAACAGTCAGAGTCTGAATCACAGACCCTGTGTAAACTGGTATGATTTACATAAAATACCCATATACACATGTTGGCTAATGGCTTGCAGACTTAAATGCAAACATATATGGTAGTTTTGGATAAAAAAAAATTTAAAAAAAAAAGAGCATAGTGACCTGAGGCAAGGCCGTGAGTTGATTTGGAATTGCAGCTCAAACAGAAGCGTGTGTTTACCTGTGTGCCTGTTTTACAATGTTTACAGTAATCATACACGTTAAGTGATAATACGTGGATCCACATTTCAATGCATGTTCAAAGTGCCAGAATTGAATAGCTGGTATGAAGTAGCTGTACTTTCTGGGCTTTCAGTGGAAAATCTCATAAAGCAAAACTGTGAAGGTTTTTGCTTTTACAAGTCCTTCAGGCATAAAAGGTACAGAAAATCACAGGTACAGAAAATTGCACGTTCACAAAAATAATCCAAACACACACTTAGACACAAAAACAGCAAGGAACACAGAAAAAGGCCAATATACTCAACAAAAATATAAACGCAACACCTTTGTTTCTGCTCCCATTTTTCATGAGATGGACTTAAAGATCTAAAATTCATTCCAGATACACAATATTACCATTTCTCTCAAACATTGTTCACAAATCAGTCTAAATGTGTGATCGTGAGCACTTCTGCTTTGCTAAGATAATCCATCCCACCTCA
>VVHJ01036394.1:0-29224 GCA_015107715.1 Tylochromis polylepis | reverse complement strand
ATGGCTGGCACATCTGGAAACAGCAGCACTTTAAGAGGGCATAGAGGAGGTGATGCTGACAGGTAATAATTTTTGACTGATGAAAGTAACTCCTCCTCTTCCTCGTTACAGTATTTTTTTTTTCCCCCTTTATCCATCAGGCAGTGTAACTTTTAAAACCAATTTTAAAAGAAGGACGAGGCACAACCGGAGCCTTGCACCTCTGCAAGTATGTCAATCAAGTCAAGAGCAAACTGGAAACAGGTGGTAGGGGAACAACCTGTCTCCATGTTGCAGCATTGCTGGTGATATATGAGCATCACAGATGTGTTATGGAGCCGCGTGATGATATATGCGAAACCCAGCTGAGCTGTGGCAACGGATCTGCTCACGAACTCATCAGAGGCACCGCAACTAAACATTAGCGTTAACAAACAGAACCTTGAAATGAAGCAATAGCTCAAGGCAAGTGCATTTTAAGGAGGCTTTAACAATCAGCTCTGACATGACAAAGGAAAGTGGGAAAAATAAGCTGCTAAACTGATTCACAAAATCAAAAATGTGCATGCATCTTTAAAAAGAAAGAGTCTAAAAGTTAGATCCTCTGGCTATGAATAGCTTTATCAGCATCACGCTGATCTTTAGCCAGTTGTGTTTTTTTTAATGGTGTCAGATAACTGCATGTCAACCTAAATGCAAAAGGTAAAAGCTCTGATTTATGAATATTTTATTTTTAAACAAATAGAGAAAGAAAGAAAGTTACTCATCACTGCGGTGTCCCTGCTAACATTAAGAAATAATGGCTGACATTCGTCATCGGTGTGGACTTGAATGACTCATTCTTCCCCACAGTAAAGCAATGATTTACTCTTCAAGCATTCAGTTTTCCAACTTGTAAAACTGGAGACATGCTTTTATGTCATCATTGTTCTTTCGTTCTACTCATCAGCTGGGACATGAATGGACTCTTATTTGCTCGAGGACTGTATTTAAGAACAGATTCACAGTGCGATAAGTGAGCATTCACCGGAAACTGCAGTCTTTCAGGGACGTTTTCTCACTCTAAATGACACCATCTCAGCACTGAAGACTTTTCAGGAGTGTGCTTATCTTTCAGAGTGTCCACGCGTCGCAGAGGCACTGTGTTTTTCAGGTACCTTTGTTTTAAAGAGGAAGTAGAAAAGTGGTTGAAAGTTGCTGAAGCCTGTTGGAATAAGATGAGTTTTGACAGATGGTTTTGATTTGTTATAACTCGCAGCAGGCTACAGCTTTGTACACTGAATGGATTTAAGAGGTGTGCACTGTATTAGATAAGAGTTTAAGATATCGGTAAATTTTGTTCTGATGAAAGATACGATGGTTTTGAAATGTGAGATTTTAGTGCTTTTGTGCCTTTAATACCATTTCAAAGTGATTATCTTTAGGCTTGGGGTTGCATGTAAGACATCTGATGGCATTATCTCAGACTCTGTTGGAGGCACTTAGAAAAAAAAACCCTGAAGTCTGATGAAGAAAATATTTGTTGTAGACCTACCAAAAACCCAAGCAATGTATATAATCCAAATAAAATAAAAAGCTCCATCTTTTCACCACTAACACATTCTCATTTGAGATGACTTCCAAACTCTCTTTAAACTCCTGTTGCAGATCTTGGAGCTTTGCTTTTATGATTCTTGCAAAAAAATTTTAATAATTCTTTCATATATTGGGCTTCTAATTGTGCATCTTCTGATTGTGTTATTGTGAATGTTTCTTCCAATAGCGATTTCAATCTGCGGTAACATTTTATATGAATATATTTACAGTGTGGGATTACTAATCAACATTATAGTTTAGCTACCTGTCATCATCTCCATAATTCGCTATAATATAATGTATAGCTGACATTCTGGCCTTGTTGTTTGACACTGTCTGTAATGTCCCATGTCTGCTGGGTACTCACCAGGCAGCAGCATCACAGCCAGCACAACGGTGATCAACGCGCCGGAGAAACTGGTCCGTCTCCTTTCAGCCATGACTGGACCACAACAAAAACACAATCTTCAAAACCACTGTCACTTTGATCCTTTCTGTGCCTTAAAATGTACCTGTTTGACACTTGATATAATGCAAAATCCCTTTTTTCACATATACTTTCATCACTGGCTCCAAAAACAAGGTCCAACCAGCCAGAGTAGTAATATTTTAGCCACTAGTCACTATTTTTTCCACAAAGATGCATTTTAAAGCTCAAAAAGAACCTTACAAAACTTATAAAGCTCTATCAAAAGTCTCAACTTGAATACAACCTGTGCTGCTGAACAGTTGGAGAAGTGACCTCTGCCTGCAGCTTGGAATTGAACTGTTGAAACAAACATGTTGCCACAACAGCTCCTGGCTGGGTTCAAGCTACTGGTTTTGTCAGAGTAAAACAGAACCAGGTGTTGTTTTCACCAGACAAACTTCACTTTAGCGTGAATTTTAACCCTTGGAAAGTACCTGATTCTACCAAAAGTAAACACAGACTGCACTGTTTGGTCTCTTACCTGCAGTTGTTTGACTTCAAGGTTTCCTTCCAGAGGATCCAAAGTGGACTCAGATGAAGCTCCGTCCTCCAGGTGTGTACGTGGGGGATGTTTGTGCGTGTGTTAGGGACTCCTCGTACACCCTGCAGCTCTTCCTACAGACTGATCTGACAAAAGGATCCAGCAACGTTTTAAAGTGAGCCCATCATCTCTGACACACACTAAAAAAGGCTCAGCAGGACTACCTGAGGGGGTCAAGGGCCACCCCAAGAAGATGCCTGATTGGCTGAAACTTCCAGCCAATTGGAGGCACCGTAATTAAAGATAGAAAAAACGGAGAAGGTGGGAGAGCTCGGAGTGAAGATGGAGACGTGGAGTATTGGGTGAAAAGAAGAAACCTCAAGTTGTTAATTTAAGCTACTTCACGACTGATTGTTGAATTATATTAAATGTAAGAAATCACATCTGTTTCTGAGATGCAACAATAACTCATGTAAAGTAAAACAAAGACCTCAGAGGAGGCAGAGGAAAGACACAGGGCTGTAAAATAAAGGGGTGCTGAGGTGCCACATAAGCACTTCTCAGAGACCTCAGTGAGGGCCAAACCACAGCTTCTGTCTGAACACACACAACATGCAAGCACAGCTGGTCCACACATGAGGAATTTGATAATCTACAGTTTCCTTCTCAGTTTAACTGTGTTCAGGCATGCCAGCCTTGTAAGACACACACACAGGTACACAAACACACACACACACACACTGATTTTAGTGGAAACGCTATGTATCTGAGATGCATGATGCAATATCACCACATCTGACTATATAAGCCTATAATTCAGTCAGGCCATTCAGTAATGTTGTCAGGATTATGTCCAGAACAGCTGCAGAGGGGTTTTATTGGTTTATTGGTTTTAAAACTGAAAATATTTTTGACACCAACTGTAATTTAAATTAAAATTAAACATGAATTTTAAGAGGAAATCTGTTTTAAACATTGTCTTAGTCCAGAAAGAGAATATGTTTAACATTTATGGAAGTATAAGATTTTGGACACGGTGCTTATATGATCACTTGCGAAATAGCCAGAGACTGAACTACAGTTAGAGGATTTTGAATAGTTTGAGGTGTTTTAGTTTGGTTACCATTAGAGAAAACTGCAAGTCCTTGTAGAGCAAAAAGAAGAGGCCTGCTGTTCTTTACAGTGCTGCTTCAATTCATTTGGGTTGAGATCTGGAGTTTGACTGGACCACTGCAACACTTTCTTTTTTTCAAACATTCTCATGGAGATTTGTTCTGTGCTTTTGGGATCATTGCCCTACTGCATGACCAAAATTGGGCCACATTTTAGCTGTCAGATTTGTGGCTTGGATGTGGACGTGGTAACACTTGGTGATGAGTGATTAAAAAAGTGCATTTGATTAGCAGCACTTGGATACTACGTACCCTCTGAATTCCTAAAGCAGTAAGGATGAAGCTAGTTTTTCGCAGGCCTGCATAGAGCCCACGTGACTGTGCATGTCAGAAAAATACCACTGCAATTTAACTGGTAATGCAACTACTTATTACAAATGTTTTATTCATAGTATCACCTGTGTAGTTGTCATTTAATACTAAACAACAACACTAAACCTTTTACATGGATTTCTCTCTCGTGTATCTGGCATGCAGAAGAGCTTTCTTTTAGTAACCCGTTTACTGTTTGACTTCATTGGTTTTAATAAGACATTAAGTTATAAAATGTTTCCTGTAGCAGCTTTTCCACTTGATGACCTGCTGTAGTCTGGAACTTCCCTAATCTGAGACCTATACTTCTTTTTGAAAATCTGCCTTTAGTAAAGTAAAATTAACCTTTGTATGTAGCATTAGGTAAATACTCTTAACAGCACGCTACTCGTAAATTATAACATACAAACTTCATTATTTTCTTTACACTGTACAGAATGTGAATCTTTCCATCCACCTGTTTTTAAGGCCTCACCACAGATTTTCAGTTGCATTAAGATTTGGAGCTTTCCAGGCCATAAATCCAAACTCTGATCTCGTGCAATTAAGTTATTGCTTTTATCTTGAGACATGTCGCTAAATCATGCTGGAAAATTCACAAATTGTCACCAAAGTACTTTGAAGAAGCTGGCCTTTGAGGTTTTATTACAGTCAGTCCTTAAAAAGAGGGTGGACAAGGAAAAACATCTTTTTTCCATTTTCTCTGTTTACAGTACTTTGCTGCTCCTGCATAGTCATACCTTAATTATTGCACACTGGCTTTTTATTTCTTTCTTCTTTATTTGTTCTGGGGTTTTTTTTGGTTTATTTTAGCATTTCCACATTTTTCCAGCTCTATTCCTGTCCCATCATGCTCCTGCTGATCACTGAGTGATCAGCACTGTATCTTGTATGTAATTACATCTGCTAACAGGTGGTTCTCAGGAGAAACAAGCCTACAATCCAGGCAGGAGCAGATTCAAACAAGACGACACCAAAACCATACTCATAATTTTCTCTTCAGCTGGAATGTAAGGGATTCTCAGAATTCAGACACCTGGTTCACCTTTTTTTTTTGTAAAAACAAAAAGGTTTTATTTCAATATTGGGCTGAGTGATTTACACGAGGGAAGCTGTACAAATAGGAGACTTGTAGAGAGAATGGGGTAATTTCTTCATTCCTTTTATGTACACGTTCAGCAGCTCAAACAGGTGTCATCACTGCAGGTCATCGTCATCAAACAGATCCTCAAAATCTGCAAAAAGAAACAGGAGAACAAAGACAAGGAAAGAATAACAGGGTTTAAATGTACTTTATATAGTGGTCACAATTCATGTTGCTGTGTAGATACTTGATTTTTTTTTTTTTTTTAAAGTACAAAGAAAATGTTTGTGCAACACCTACACAACACCTACATAAATAAGCAATCATTTTATACCCCAGTCACACAGACCTACACACTGGTTGGCGACTGCCTGGCAAACACTGGCCGTTAGGAAAAAACAGATATTCGCCAACAAGTTGATGAGTGGTTTCACAGAAGATGCTGACATATCTGCAAACACTTGCTAATTACTCACTAAGCAGTAATTGATCTGTGATCTGTGAGCGTGAGCTCAAAGTAAAATTTGTGTCTTTTGAAATGTGTTGGTTTCAATAGCAAGACTACTTTGATTGCGTGTTCCATTCTCAAATTCCACTGCTGCTTGGTGATTAATTAGAAAGTGTTTGCAGACAAGTTGCCGTTTACCATGCAAACTACGGGTGACCATAGCAATCACAGAGGGCTTTTTAGTGCAGCACTCCTTAATCAACCGATTTCACCCAGCAACCAACCAGTTAGGGAAAACTCTGGTCACCTAGGGGTCACCGACTGCTCTCTAGGTCTGTGTAAGTGTGGCCTTAAAAAGACAAGGAAAACTCTTATTTACATATCTGTTCACACAACGAGTTAATAAAGTTATATGACTGATCTGAGCATCACAGGTGGAAATATTTAATTTTTTTGTGATTTCTATTTTATTATCTTGGGATGAGTGTTGGGTAGATGGAAACCATTTGAATATACTTGGAACCCCAGAAAAAAAGAGGAACAAATAATTGGCCAATGGATCGTTTCATTAATCTATGACATAATGGAAAAAACAAGTTAATGACAAAAATTGTTAGCTGCAACCCTAGAGGTTAAAAATAAATAATAATAATAATAATAATAATAAAAAGCCAGTCTTTTCACATCTGGTGAACTGGCAGCATGGTGTCTAAATCACTACAGATGACTTCATTAGAAGACATTATTGATGTTCTTCTGAGACTTTTTTCTATCATCCAAAATGACCCAAAGTGTGCTGATTGGCTCTAACAGGCCAGTCAGAAAACTTAACAGTCTGACTGACATGAGAGTGACACATCACCAGAAGATCTAACTGGCTCTGACAGCTCAACATTAAAAGGTTAAAACAGCGCACAAGTGATTTCTCATCCAGGGTCAATAACTGGAATTTTAACAAGATCTTTAGGGAACAAAATGAGGCAGTATGCTCTAGTGTTGCCACGTGCCACTACTACTGGCCAGAAGGAGAAAGTCACCAGAAACTCATCAAGCGAACCGGAGACTTTCTGTTTATTAATATCAGTTACATTCCCTCTAATCGAGGTGGAACATTCCTAAAACTGCCTTAGATGTGACACTATTTTACACATAGATTAAGATGCAAATGCACAAATTTGAACCTGTTCACATAAGCAAGAATCAAGCATTTCTTCTTTAAGTGATGAATTTTCAATTATGATAATTATTGCCATTATCTGTCTCTCACAGCGCTCATACTGCCACATACTAACTCCTCTTGGATGCAAAGCTGTGAGTTTTTGTTCAGTGTGAACTGCACTCTGACCTTCCAAGTTTAGAAGAAATCTGCACCAACTTAGTGAGACACAAAATACTGATACAACTGTGCAACCACTTATGCTGGTCATATGTAGGAAGGTTTGGAGACTAAATTTAATTTGTCAAAATATCCAAAGGGTGGCTATGATTCGCCACAGCAGCCTTGAAAAAACTGTTTGACGAAGAGAACATTCTTCAGTCTTCAGTAATGAGTGACAGTTTGCCCTTTGGCTACCTGTAATGTCTTTCTGTGGTGTAAAAGCCAACGCTTCCTTGACACACCTCACTTTCACAATCTGTCTTCAAAAAAAAAAAAAAAATAAAATCTCATGTTTCACACTATTGCATTGACCTTATACTATCACACTTACAGATCCCTGTCAAAGGACGGAGTCTCTGAAATAAACCAGCAGTTCTGCATGATCATCCAGCTTCTATAAACAGAGCCAGTATTGACTGACCATAAGAGGAAAGACAGACCTCCATAACATTAAATTGCCTCATTTTTAATGAGCATGATGTGAGTCAAACCAAATATGTGACGTCAACAAACTGCATGCCACTGATTAGCCAGGGAGCGACTCCTTCACAAGAATCAAATCTGCCATTTTTTTTTAAACCTGGCAACAAAGAATGGTTACACACAAAGCAACACCATGGTCCAATGACGAGGTACAGACACTTACCGTCAGTTTAGCACCAGGGATACCATTACCTTGATATCCTCTGTTGTTGTGTTGTGTTTGTGTTGCGTACAAATTACATCACAGGACTTTTGAGCTGCATTGCGATAATGACTTCACCCACGCTGAG
Organism: Tylochromis polylepis; assembly: GCA_015107715.1. Lineage (NCBI taxonomy): Eukaryota > Metazoa > Chordata > Actinopteri > Cichliformes > Cichlidae > Tylochromis > Tylochromis polylepis. The sequence continues at coordinate 21,553 of VVHJ01036394.1, read as the reverse complement.
GTGGTACCCAACTTTAATGGAAAACGTCCGAAACCGACTAGAGTAGAGTCAAGTCGAACTTAGCCAAGTATGTTCTAGTGAAAAAGAGGCAAAAGAGTCTGTGGCCCTTTGCCTTCTTAAAGTCAGCACAACCCCTTCTTTAATTACAGGAAAAAACTAACCACTTTAAATACGAGCTTTAAAATATGATGATATCTATAGTTTTATCATACTCTTAAGTACATAGCTTATTAGGTAGAGGGGAACCAGTTCTAGCAGTGTTAACGACCCAGGTGATGAGTGCCGATGTGTGTGTGTGCTTTAAAGCAGCTGACTGGCAGGGTGTCCCGCTGAGTTTCAGTCTGACAGCAGCTATAAACTCACTTTACCATCCTCTTTCTCTCTCATTTCCCTCATGCTCTCTTTTTAACAATCAGCTCTTTTCTATCTAGGTCATGTGCTGCTGAGCCAAAAATTGTTCCACCGGCAGCCAGCACAAAACAGATTTGCTCGGTGTTTTATAGTGTGCCTTATGTGTCTGTGTTTGCACATAAACTGGTGTTTACAGGGGAACAATGGGATTGCTGAGGGTTAATGTGAGAAGATACCGTGGTTAAAGGAAGAAAATGGGTAACAGGTTTAGGGCTTTCTCAGCCACAGCCTTTCAAATTACTGAAATAATATACTGGAACATATCAGGGTTATTTCATGTCTTTGAAAGTTTATTTGCTGACTTTTTATGTTTGTTTGAGTTGTTCATATTTGTACCTAAAGTGACACACTCTGTATTTTAAACTTTAAATGCAGGTTTTGAAAAGGCAAAATGTCTGCTTGTCCTATTAGAAATCTAGATATGTTTACCAGTTTTCTGTTATTCCCTTGAACATTAAGAAACTTCCTCTCTGCATGTAAACACAATCTTGCTTAAACTGGGCAAATTTACAAACTGGGAACTCTTAAACAGGTTTTTACTTGTTAACATCACACATTTTTCTATTAGATGTGATCAATAAATAGAGAAAGGAGCATGCTGTTGCTTATTTTTGGAATGTTATACCATGTGTCTTAATCACATTTGTTTGACTCATGAGACAAATTAAGGAATCGTAGCTTAGCCCTGCAATATGAAAACAAGATTTCTGTTTAATTCCAGCTCGACTCTGTAAGCCCTAACCTCATTAAATTGAATCAGTGAAGTAAATTTAATCCTCATAAAATTTAATAATTTGGGAAGAGATGCAGAAACCTGTGCCTTACCATTAAAGAAATCAGAGTGCACGGCTTTTTCGTTGGCTGCCAGGTCCATGAGCAGACCGCTGCTGCCTCCTGCCTGCAAACACACAGCAGTGCAACCAGTCACATAGCATGAGAAAAATCGAACACATACATATACACCAACTACTACACTTACTGCATCACAGCAGTGCATGCTATGGAAGCTTGTTCCAAAAAACAAAAAGTCTTTCCGATCCGTAGGTCAAAAGTTCAGGTTACGGTCTTAAAATTTCAACTTAACAACTCAAACTTGGGAGAAATGAACTCAAAATTGAGAAAATAACTTCAAACTTCAGTTATTAAGTTGAAATTTCGAGATACTAACCTGAAGATTAGAATTTTGCATATGGATGCAATTATTTTCTCCCAAGTGAAAACAATTGCACTTAACACTAACAACAATTTAGCCAGAGCTTACTTACAGCTTTTAACTAATATCCAGCACAAAGATTTATGTTACACAAAATTAAATAAACGCTTACCACTATATTTAAATCTAAGCCAAGAGGCCCAATATAAATGAGATAAGACAATTCTTATCTATGCCAAAGTTACGAAATACCCTTATTATAGCAATTAAAAACTAATTTAAAAAAACAACAACAAAAAAACAGTCTGAAGTCTCAGCTGTCACAGGGCAAGAGGCGGGTTACACCCAGCACAGGTCAGCAGACTGTCTCGCTCTTATCTTACGTTAATTTAAAATCTCCAGTTAACCTAACATACATGTCTTTAGGGTGTGGGAGGAAGTTGTAGTATCAGGAGCGAAACTCCCCATTAAAAAACCCGATGAAAGCTGGAGCCTATCCCAGCTATCGCAGAGTGCGAGGAGAGGTACACCATGGACAGGGCTAACACATAGAGACAAACTTCACACAGACATCTATGCGCAATTTAGAATAATCAATTAACCTAACCCCACTAACTGTATGTCTGTGGACGGTGGGGGGAAGCCGGAGTACCCGGAAAAAGCCCACGCAAACACGGGGAGAACATGCAAACTCCACACAGAACGATGGTGAAGTCAAAATCAGGACCTTCTTGCTGTGGGGCAACAGCATGGACATGGATTTAACGGGATGAGCTGAGGTGCGTCTTTCAAGACAACTTTATCACCCAAAATTTGATGTAATTAAGGCAGTTAAATGTAAAAAACAAAAAAGATTAACAACACCAAAACAAGCTAGGTGATTATATTCATCCTTTCTAACCCAACTGTACCTAGTAAAGATGTCCGCTTTACATTTAATCGCTCCCGTTTCATGTCATTTCAAACATACCGAGCTAGTTAGCGTTAGCACGTCTAGACGCCGGTTAATTTAAAGCTCTAAATCTGTGAACCTACCTCGTCCAGATCCACATAGGGACCAGCTCCTTCAGGAAACATTTCATCCACTGCAGGCTTCATGTTATTCTAATAGCAGTTCCGCTGCAATTAGTTCAACAGTGTGTTTGCGTTTGTAGTTAGCGAAGCTAACTAGCCGGTGGTAAACGAAACAGCCGTGTGCAACACTAATTCATGCCCGGCTTTCGCTGCTGACTTGCCGCTTTCGGTCCGCCCTCAGCAAAATATGGGTGATTATAATATTCCTCAATATAACCATGCGCATAGTACGTTAAATCATTTCTATTTGTGATAATAAATGTATAGACTAAATAAAAGTTAAATTCCCCAAAGTTAAACTGAACTCAAAGTTAAGCTGGTGAAGTTAAACTAGAAATCCAATGCAAAGAGCTCGATTTGCTCCATTTAAGTCCAGTTTTGACAGCCTGCAAAATATATATATATATATAATGTGTGTGTGTGTGTGTGTGTGTGTGTGTGTGTATATATATATATATATATATATATATATATATATATATATATATATATAATGTGTGTGTGTGTGTATATATATGTATATATATAAAGTCTTTTTGTAAGCCTCTTGTTAAAGCAAAAATGACAACAATAATAATAACAAATAAATAGATAATAATAATAATGATAACAATAATAATAATAGTATAGAGAAAATACATTTTAAGATGTCTAAGGACTAAAAGAAATGATCTCTCAGACTTCATTACATATTTGAAGAATGGTTTATTTATTTGTGGCACTTTATATGACAATATGAGGGCTATTTAATTCTAATTCCATTCTATATGTGTGACTAAGCTACAAAAAAAAATCTGTGTTCCTTTTCACATTCTCTTTTTGTTTAATATTTATAATAATTTCCTTATTTCTCTTTAATAAACCCTCATAATAACATCTATATTCATGTCATGATCTTTTTACTTTTCCTCTCTTTTGGGTCTGGCACATCTCTCAGTGTTCATGTCCTGCATTGGTCTCATATCCTAGAGTGTCTCCTATGGGCTGGTGGGCGAAGAAGGCCCGGGCCATCTCATTGATGTAGTTATAGGCTCCGATGGATCTGAAGTATTCAATGTAGTTCCAGAAGTCAGAGGTGGAGTAAGGCCAGTAGGGAACAGCCGGTGGTTCATCATAAGGCACTGAAAGACACATGGCATGTCAGGAGGGACAGGGTTCATCCAGTCTCAGACAGTGAGATGCTGTTACAGTATCATGTAAGGGATTTACTGATGACATTTTCCAATAATTATAGTTTTTGGTAGTTAGTTTTTGATAGTTCAGCCTGGATTCAACTCTAAAGTCTTAGAAACACATTCAGAAAAGCACCAGGTGTTTTTAACTCTCACTGTAAAGTTGATATATCACAGGCACCGTTTTCCATGTGTGAAAAAGAGAGGCAATGGCTATTAATTTTCTACAGAGAACAAAGTGAACCACAACCCTCTGTGGGCATTGCCTTTCTTGACTTATTTAATATAATCTATGGAAAATTTGGTTCTTGCAAAGCTTGTGTATGGGTTTTATTTCCACCAGGTATTTAGAACAGCAAAGGGTTTTGTTGCTGTCCCAGCTCAGTCACAGAACAATGGAATTGCATTAGGTAATCCTAAGTGTAAAAGCTTTATTTTGACAGCTAAAAACAGGAAAATGATAACAACAATAGTTGCCTCAAGTCACTTTATATTGTAAAGTAAAAAACCCTACAATAATAGAGCCAAAACCACAACAATCAGATGATTGCTGCTAAATGCAAAAGTTAATTCAGATGTCCAGGTAGAAGCCTGTTTAAATTGAAAAATAATTTCAAAAGTCTTGTATGCTTGCAAGAAATATGACTTAGTTAAATTAATAATATTATTTAAAACTCTAAGATTATCTATTAGTTTTCTGAAATGCTTATTAGTTTTATTTATTGTTAGTTTGTAGAATAAATTTCTACAAGTCATGAGTTGAAGAGATTATTATAGACAGAAAAATATGCATGTCAATTTAACGCTCGATTTGGCTAAAAAGACCAAATTATTAACTATTATGATCAAATATCAGGCATAGATCAGGTATTTATCTCTAAATAAATACCTGATCTATGCATCCTGATTTTTTTAGTATTAAATGTGTTCTAGTTTATTAAAGTTGCTCTAAGATTCTATTTGAAGATTGTTACTGCCCCATCCACCCATTAATGAGCAAGGCTTATATCGATGTGGAGAAATTCTTTTCCCAGGTAGGGTCACAAGGAGTCTCAGGGGCACTCAGCACTGTTGAAGCCTACATGTGAGAAAATAATGACTTAGCATCTGCCATGTGAGTCATTATTTAAGGCCAAGCATAGCTGACATGCCCTTTCTCCTTTGTATTCTTGTTTTCAGAGAAGAGTGTGTGGGGAGGAAGTTCAAATATACACGAATGGCTTTCCTTTGTATGAATGCTCCCTGTTATCATAGTTGCTTTGAGTCGAGCTCAGGGCTATAAAAGTCTGTGAAAGAAATCTGAATGTCTTCAAATAACCCTCCAGATTAACCTGGTCTTGAGTCCACACGACTCATTTGGCCAAAAAATGTCGACTAATTTATGGATGACAATGCTTCCCAATATTTATTTGAACTCAAGAATGAAGCTATTCATTTTCCTATTTGTAAACATTATATGGCATGTATTTATAATGTTATCTACAGAAGAGTCGTGAAAAGTTGTAGAAAATTTTTGATGCAGATAAAAAAAATAATAATAATAATAGGACATATATTTCAGAGAGAATGCAGGATTTGATTCACCGGCCACATTTGGCTACTTCTGATGTAGAGCATGTATGCAGAGTTCATTGAGCTTTTTTTATATGTCTGAAGATGTCTTAAAGACGTTTAAGTGTTACCTCCTTCTGGGATGACTCTGGCCTCTGCAATGAGGAGATTGGGGAAGAAGGGGGGAAGGAAAAGAGGGAGAAGGAAAAAAGTTAACATTTCAAGCATTCCTTGGTTTTCCCAGCACAAAGATGGGATTCAGGTCTGGAAAAGAGAGCTTTTTCCCAGGGGACTACAAATACCTGCTCCCTCCTCAAATATTATTGTAAACTATTCGCACACACACGCATGAACAGACTGAACCAGAGGAATTCATTGTGGAGACTCAGACAGAGTCCTCTTTGTACACAAAACAAATCCTCTCCGACAGATGCAGCACCGTCACGTCACATGATTTCCAGCTATTTTCACCCACATTTCTACATGTACATATTTCAAACTTGGTCTTAAAACTTATTCATGTTTGCACCGCACGAATAAATTCAACTTTAGCTACAACGCACCAACTCTTGAATTCAAGGGAACATATTTTCTGTGGATTAAAAAAGAAAATCTCACCACTGAGATGACAGGCAAAGAGGCAAAAGACAATACCGAGCCACACCAGCAGCTTCATGTTGCCCTCCTAAATGAAGAAAATGCTCATCAGTGCTGTAGTTTTGTTTTTTTTTGTCTGTGCAGCAAAAGAAAAATCTCTTAAACAATACATAAAGTGAATAATATGTCAAACTATTCACAATATCTTATTATATATATTAGTAATTTTCTGAAACCAGAATCAAACTCTGCAGCTGTTTACCTGTGAATGGTCTGTGAAGCCGTGCAATGGGATGCTGCTGATCTTCTGCTGGTTCACTGAGGTCTGTGGTGTGAGGGGCTCAGTGGAGGAAGAGGCAGCCGACCTCCAAACACACACTTAAGCAAACACACACTTATGCAAGCACATAACCCCGCCAGGCCTTGCCCAAATTATACTGTACCCTGTGTACTCAGAGGGGAGCTGTCCTCATATTTCCACAAACATTTCTCTTAGTTGTGTACACATCACAACTACTAAAAAAAGAAAAAGAAGAAGTTTGATTTGTTTAGAATTTCAGGCTCATTTATAGATGTTTCATTTGGGGGGAAAGTAAAAAAATTGCAATCAGTAGCAAGTTAGTCTTTCTGGACCGCCACTGTCTATCCCACTACTCATCGAGTCTAATAGTTAAAGCTGTAAAATAGTTTTGTCTATAATCTTTACTTCTGATAAAGTAGAGCTGAGCTGACTTGTTTTTATTATTCGTAAATGGAAAAATATCTATAAAGCTTTTGTCTGTTTATAGAAATAAACAGACAAACATTTTTTTGATAAACAGATAAAATGAACAGAAATAAGCAGATACACATTTTACCCCAACGACACCTACTGCAGCAACTGTAATGTAAACTGAGGTGTAAATTCTGGTTAAAACACCCAAACAAAAAATGGAAAAGACAAAAAGCAGCATGTGTGGCCACAAGTGTAAAGCTCACCTGACTCTGTTTAGTAGAGCAATAACATTTAGTTCCTTGTGATAAATATTTAGCTCCCTATATAAATACTCAATGAACTGGTGTTCTGCAAACAATTTTTATTTTATTTTAGTCACATTTTTAAGCATGAAGCCAAATATTTGCTGGTTCCAGCTTCTTAAATTTGACAAATAAAACTGTCACCATTAAAATGAAATGACATGCTCACAGCCCCACAAGCTACGCCTCTGGTGCCTTCTTCACTGCTTAAGAAAGAATTGTCAGTCCATTTCTCAACTGCCAGTTCAGAGTCATTCTGGTCGCCACTCAATCCCAGGACTGACACAGAGAAACAGTCAGGCATTCACATGCACATTCATTTAAAATGTCTACAAAGCAATATCTTTGTGGAGTTTGCATGCCACAAAGAAGCCACTGCACCACTGTGCTGCAAGAATAATCCGATGACTATATAAAGGTGTCACTTTCCCCCTTTAAATAAATTATGTCAGCGGTAACCCTTAAAAACTAAAAATTAATTTAAAATACTGCATTTCCCCAATCAGTGTGAACCAGAACAGTATGTTAAATATATTTATGATGGTTGTAATGAGCAACTGTAATATATACAGAAACTTTTTTTTTCATCGCCAAGGAAAATGATCCATTCTAGTGTCAATATGCAAACATGAAATTCAGAGAATAATGTATATCATGATATCATCTGTATATCATCTCCTCTGACTTTTTTTTTCTCAGTGTTGTAGTTATTTGTCTCTTAGCTACGGAGCCCCACAAGGGACACTGGAGGGGAAAAAAATTAAGATGTACTTTTGCGAGATCCCGAGTTACTTTTGCGGGATCTCGCAAAAGTACATCTTAATTTTTTTTCCTCCAGTGTCCCTTGCGGGGCTCTGTAGTTTCATGCTATCTTGTTCCTTCACTTACTGAATTTTATAAGTACCTTGTCTTGTTGCATGCGCATGATGTCCTCTTGTGGGACCTCTCTTGACCGCAGGAAATGTTCTAAATCCTCCTCCATGTCTATTCCGTGAACCCTTCTGATTCCTGAATGGACAGAAACAGAACCGCTACCTGGCAGGGCCTTCCTTGGATGAGGGTGTCTAGTGATAATGGCCGAAACACCCAATGAATCCAAGGTGCACTACTGATGATGTGTCAAATTTTAATACTGAATATTATACTTTAGATCACAGCTTTAATCCCTAAACTTAACTAAGGAAAATTTTGGTAGAGTGATTTGTGGGCCGAGGCACCCTGCGAGGCTGGGGTACGCGGCTGGCGAGGTGTCCTGCTGGTGGAGATCTCAGGCTGCCTTTCCTCATGGTAGCCATTTGAAGCCATTTGTTATCCATTTGAAGCAATGCATTATCAGGGATTGTAACATCTAGTCCTTTTATCTGAATTGCCATTCAGGTCTTTTTGCCAGCCTGACATTGTTTTAAAATTATCAGCTAATGCAGAATTATAAAAAAAAAGTATATCATGTTATTTATTTGCAATAATTAAAATAATGGGTTAATTAACTCCATAGTACAATTTTAACACTTTAACTTAGTGATCATTTTATTTAGAATTTGCATGTCTTTTCAACAGGCAAGCAACAGTGTATAATAGATATTTTGAAATGGGATGAGTTCATAAGAGGGGAAGAGGCCACTCTTCAATAACTGAACGTGTCCATTGGTTGTTATTTATCCTTGCAGTTCTGATCTGTGTGTGTCATCCTGAAAATGTCGATTCCTTCATTAATTAGCAGCTGCTCGGCGTAACGCACCGTCTCTGGAGGCAGATAGGGCGACCGTGCAAGAATCCAGCTGTAGTTGAAATGGAATATGCGAAGGATGTCTGTGCAGGAGTAAACGACGGACAAGCTGGTGTAGTCGGTGGTCAAAACCCAGTATGGCACATACGGAGTGACTGGGAACAAAGAGAAAAACAAATCAACAAAATTTTTCCAAAGGAGAGTCTTTATATTGATTTTCTGAATAAAAATGCTGATACCGATAGATCAGCAATGTAATATTACTCACAATATGAGAAACTGACTCCCAGTTTGGCCGGTTCTCGTGGGTCTGGAACTACACCTGTCCCTTCTGCGTGCCTCTTCTTATCTTTACTGAGATGAAAAAATATGTCAGTAAAGATTTCAAACAGATTAACTGTTAATTCTTAAGCATTCTTTACAAAATACTCTGTTTAATTATGTAGGCAAACTCCACCTAAGGTGTTCCTGCACTCAGCTTTAGGTCAGTTGTCCAGGGTCAGTGTAAGCTTTATTACTTTTTCCTCCTCATACAATACACACCCTGAAGGAGCCTAAAGAAACCTCACAAAAAAATCACCCATCATCGTGGCTTGGACCAAGGTGTGCTGGAGCTACTGCTGTAAGCCCTTTGATTTGAACATAGATGCATCTTCCTAACCAAGCTAGGTAGCAAATAAGAACACTGAGACAGACTCACTATTGGTGGAATCTTTTGCTTTTAACATCTTGGGGACAATACCGATAACCAGAAGGCAGTTGCCTTTCCCCTGGAGTGTTTGACTCTTAGATCTTATCACCTTTGTTTTACTTGTTTGATGACATGCCTTTTGCCTTTTTTGTTTAACACCCACTTGTGCACCAGTGTAAATGCCATTCCTTTTCAGGGTTGGCTTACCTTCCCATCGCTTGGCACTTAAAGTTGATGGTTAGTTGCTTGTCATTCCAGGCTATGAATGTAATCTCTGAAGGTAATCCTCGAATTTATTTTGTACCCTGTCATCTGTGAGTCACCAATATACTATTCTCTTATTGGTTGTCTTTTTAGTCACTTGCCTCAAAGCTGGATAAAGTTTACCCTGGGACAAGTTTCCAACCATCCAGCCAGTCACTGTGGCAACATGGCGAACTAATAAAATACTGTGCAACCTTAAATCAAACAAGAAGCAGGGAACTTCTCTTGTGGACCTTAGTACAGTCAGATATCTTTACCAAACAAGAGAGTTGGCCATTGCTGACCATAACAAAGGATTTAGATTTAAAGCATGTTTACGCTGTCTTTACTTTTTTGAGTCAGGAACTAGATAGAGACATATTTTATACATAGAGTAGAACATGATTTTTGGTACAAGGAGTTTTGAAACAAAGCATTCTTTCTGATTCTGTACAAAAACGACAGTTTTTATGCTAGGAAAAGTAGAATTACTTTTTGTCTCCAGCATCATATCAACCATATAAATGAGAGTAATAGCAAGCTTCTCAGTGGTATCAATATTCCTTCAAAATTGTATATGCTAAAAGAAAAATGGAAGTTGCAGAGAAATGTGTTGTCATGTAAACCAGCAATCCTTTGCTACAGTACTTACTAGATCTGCGAGGTCAACAGCTGGATGGTCCCATCTCTCCTAATGGAGTAGTTTATCTCGATGCACTTTCCTCTTGCAAAGGGAGCAGGCAGCTTCTCAATCTCATACCACTTACCCAGGTACTGTAACAACCATAGGCAAGTCATTAGATCTGTGCAACTCTTTGTTTAATAATTATAATTATTTCATTTGTATATCACTTTTTAAAACACAGTTACAAATTGCTTCACAGTTTGGATAAAATCACACATTGAAGATAGGTGTACATATTCAAGCACACAAACACACGGTTAAACATGTGGTCTTACACTCATTCTTGCATACACACTCATATAAATACACATTAGAAGAACAAAAGCCAAAAATTATAGAAATTAATTTTCAGTAGGTTAAGGAAGGCTGATCCAAAGTTTAGGATTGCGATAGCCTCTACATTTAAAAGAAGAGGATGTGTAAGAGGGTGTAAAAGACCCCGATCAGATGATCAGAGAGGATGACTGCAGTTATAAGGTCTCAATAGCTTAGCTCAGCTACATATATATATATGAGGAAGCTGGCTTTTATAGGTCTTTATATGTTATACAGTTTTTAAATAATGTCACTGAAAGCCGGTGAAGTGAAGCCATAATAGGAGTGGATGTGTTTCAGTTTGTGCTCACCTGCTGAAGGTTGAAGTTGGGCTGCACCTTCGGAGTAGGACAGGGACCCCAATGATAAGTCTGAGCTGATATCAGAGGGACCATCAGAAGGAGAAGGCACACACCGGACATTGTTTCTTCAGGAGATTAGGGGAGAAGTTACATTAGACAAGAGCTAATGCAGGAGTGTATATTTTCTGCAGTGTTAGTGCAAGAGCTGCATTGATAATATGCTTAGAATTTCAGTAACAAGATACACTGTGGTTATTAAAACATAAATCTTTATGCTCAAGATGTTTGTTGTATTTCCATTTCATTAAAGTAATTAAAGCATTCTTACCTGAGCTCTGTACAGATGTCAGGTGGAAGTTGGAGGCTGAGCTCTCGGCCACTGTCTGAGCTCTCCAGACAAACACAAGTCAGCCTTCGCATTACGTCACTCGGACAGCACAAGGACATCTGTTTAACTAATTGTAATCATGCGCACATTCCTGTATGGTGAAAACGCTGTCACTGAGAAGGGATGAATATCGTTATTCATTCAGGAACCGCTGTGTCATTGCTGGGCTTATCTCAGAATTAAGCTCTGATTTACTTCTTTATCAGTTTCATTTGAATTGTTTGACAAACATCTGAAGATACCACCTTGGAATGAGGGAAATGATATAAATGATATTATTCTGCATCACCTTTAGATGGTTTATAGACAAAATAACTAGCTGAGAAATTAATACTACTCTATCATTTCACTCTGGGTTAGGATTGTATAGTATGTTCTTCATATAAATGACAGCTAAAATGAATGTAAACCAAGCCACTGTTTAATCAGTTTATCTTTAATGTTGACAAAACCAACGTTTTCCTTCACCAAGTACAGCCTGTTTCATTGATTATTACAAGTAGTCAAGGATATGCAAACAAATTTGATTAAATTTAAAACCTTTAAAAACAGGAACTGAACACCTTTTACTGAATAGTTTCCAATTATCAGGCGGCTCACACAGAGTTAAAACATCTAGAACCATTTCTGTGTTCATGTCTGTATCGCAGCACTTTGATTTGACGAACCGTGACATGAGGATGATGCATGTTTGAATCATGATGGAAATAAATTATCATCTCATTGATTAAAAGTTAAGTGCAAAATATATTAAAATACAAAAATAATACACTTTTTAAGAACAGTGACTCATGTGAAAACTTACAGACATAGGAAATCAAGGAAGAAACCTTCAAAGAGAAAAACACCCTCTACAATAACTGAACGTCTCTGCCAGCTCTTACTAAACTCTGCAGCTCTGATCTGTGGGAGACATATTGGAAATGTTGATCCCCTCGCTGGTCAGCATCTGTTTGGCCCAATCCACCACCTCTGGAGGCAAAGAGGGCGACCGTGCAAGAATCCAGGCAAAATCAAAGTGGAATATCCCAAAGACATCTCTGCAGGAGTATGCAATGGTATAGTTGGTGTAGTCAGTCGACAGAACCCAGTATGGGGTGTAGGGAAGAACTGGGAATAAAGATCAGAAACAGAAATGAGTAATATAACAGTTAAAACAATATATATATATACATATATACTGATGATAAAGGAGGTACCTACAAGACGTGAAGCTGACTCCAAGCTTGGCTGGTTCTTGTGGGTCCATAACCTTGGCTGTCCCTTCCAGAAACCACCTTTTCTCCTTACTGAGAGAGACAGACAAACAAACATGCGATTTCATCAAACTAATCAGCTATTCAGTCCAGCAACAGTACAAGTCAACAAGACACAATCGATTACATCATATCTCCGATCATACCAAGGTCTGTCTCTAGTACGTTTGCTTCTAATAAAAAAAAACTTCACTTGAGGTGTGTCACCACTAAAGCCCTTTGCCAACATAGATTATATCACATTTTTTCTTCGTCATTCAATTCATCAGAAGAAAAATGCTTGTGCAAATGTTTAATCAACACCTGGAACAAATCCAAAGAAATGTCACTGGAAGTAAAGTTCAAGATTTCACCCGGCAGACAAACACATCCGTCATTGTGGGCGGAACAAACGTGTGTTGGGTAATTTTTTGTGTGTGTTTGTTCTGTTTTTTCTTAGAAGTGAAAATTGACACTCTGTTCTGGCAATGTATGTGTAGAAATAAAATGTTACAAAAATCGTGTTAGAATTTCAAGTCTTTTCATGTGCTGGGCTACTTCTTGACCAGGAGCAATAATTAATTGTGTGTACTTTTAGTCATGTGCATTTGTATAGTAGTCACTATTGGTTAACTATACTTAAATTTATTCTACAAAGTCGATATCAAGACTTTGCATTACAATAATAGTATGACATCTTTGTGTACTATAAATTTGACACTTAACCAAAGCGTTCAACCAATATTAGTGAGAATGTATGTATGATTTTGACCCTTTGTGTATTGGAGAAAATGATAATTAAAATGCAAAGCATGCTAATTACTATAAATGGAGACTTTCTGGGGAATAAATTCACAAGCCACCTAGCAAATTAGTACCAGCGGCCTGTTGCTTCAACAACATTAAAGCAACCTTCACATGCTACTGTAAGAAACTAGACTTTTTTCTTTGTTGTTGCTGTTAAAAGGATTTTTGATATCTGTAGACAGAACTATACTAGCTTTTTTCCTGCATTACTCTCCTTTATGCTAAGCTTATCTAACTCTACTGACAAATGAGTAGTATCAGTACATCTAACCTATGTTCCAGTCATCAGTCCATCGACCTGTTCCTTCAGTACTTACTGGTTCTGGGGGTCCCACACCTGTGAATACAACACTTCAACAGTCCCATCTTCCATCATGGTGTTGTTCTCCCTGATGCACTGTCCTCTTCCAAGAATATTAGGCAGCTTCTCAATCTCATACCACATACCCATGTACTGTAACCAAAAACAAGCCATTAGTTCTGCACTAAAATTTGTTTACTCTGGATGCATATATGTTCGTGTTTGTGCTCACTGGTTGAAGGGTGAAGTGGGATTGCACATTCGGAGTAGGGCAGGCACCCCAGTGAAAAGTCTGAGCTGAGATTGCGGGGACCAGCAGGAGGAGAAGGTAGACGGCAGACATGGTTCCTTTAGAAGATGAGGGGGGATCGCAGAAGTTATGTTAGGCAGGAGTTACACCTGTCTCAGTTCATCCAGCCTTTTTAATACAGCGGGGTTTATGTAGAGATGAGTGCTCGCTGCGTCACAAGAAACGCACTATCTCTATTTCTAAAGTTGAAAAATGTCATCACCTTTTATAATTAAAGGTTCATGGAAACTAAAATACAATACATTTTTTTCCTCACTCTTAAGGTTTGAAGCAAGTTCCCCATTTAGTTGTAAAATGGTTGATTAGAAGGTCATGGATTTATTAAATTAGAAGAAAGTGACAGAACAAAGTTTTGCATTCCTGTGAGGGTTTACTATTGTAGCATTGACAAAGACTCAAAGACAGAATAAAGACTGTCACACCTGTTTTTCTGGTTTCACGAAAGCTTTCTGTGAGACACGGGCAAAGTATGTGTTCAGTACTATGTCATAATCATTAAAAATATATATTTTAATACCGACAACAAGCATATGGTAAAGACAATCTGTAAAGATATCAGAATACATTCTGATTTTGGATAACCCCCAAAAAATACAAAAAATGAGTGAAAAATTAATACTGGAGTTAGTATCACAGAAAATGGTGTTTAAAAAATATCAACATTGCTAAAATAACACAATTTTTTTGAGTTTGGTGTTCTCTCTGTTAAATAAACAAAGTAATTTAAGATCTTACCTGAGCTGTGTGCGAATGTCAGGTGAAGGGCCGAGGCTGGGAGAAACTGTGTGTGTGAGCTCTAGCAACAAACCTTTTATATAAAGTTCACGTCAAACAGCACTCCCCATCTCCTTAGCACTAATCATAACAACACTCTTCTGTTGTGAAATGTTGGGTTAAATATTATTACTTACGCTTTTTCATTCATGCCCCATGTGTTAATGCTCCCTTTATCTCAGATTTGCTTCATCATTATGAAGTGTGGTTTTTTTTCCATTATTGAGAAAGTAAGATTTTTCTGAGGGAAATTCAATGAGATAGATTGATAGACAGAATCACTTAAACTATTTAAAGTTGACGTTTCTCTCCTTTACATAAATCATAGTTCACTGTCATTCCAAACGCTGCTTATTAGTTAAATGTTCACAAGGTTAATAACAGTTAACATAAAAATAGACCAAACAGCTGTTTAATGTGCAAGAACTTTTAATGTATACTGAACCTTAATAAAGTTTTTCAATCACAAGAACAACTTGTTTGATTTGTTGTAGATGTTGTAAATAATAATAAATACACTATTAGGCAATGAAACCACTGCCGTGTTCAATCCATAATATCCAGAGTTAGTAAGCAGCTAACCCTGAGTTAAACTATAAAAGATAGATGTCAATGCCCAGGATGCCCACTATTTAGTACTTAGTAGGGTAGATAAGTCAAAAGAAATAGACCAAAAACAAATGTCCAATACAAAGGACATAAATGAATAGGCTGGTTCTCAGGAGGATATGATGAAGATGTATGTTTAGATCATGGGGAAAATCAGAGCACATAATGATGATTTGTTTACAATAAATAAAGTAATAGGTACAATATTATTCTTTAAATTACTAAATGAGAAATGATAAAATTGCAGTTTGGTCATTTAAGTTGAAAGTGTATTAAAATCTCAGGATACTGGATGCACTAATATACTAAGGTTCGCTCATCACTGTGGCTGATTCTCCGATGGCCAGTTCTCCTCAAATTCCTTAAAACTCTGGATGTTGTTGGGCTGTCCTGATTAATATACCTTTGCAGCACTGTATCAAGGTTCTGGAGAAGTCCCTCTGAACTGACATACCAGAGTTGTGGTGCTTCTTTTCCAGAAGGATGTGTTCAGCTTTACTGGGAAGCCTCCCCAGGAATATCTCTGTCTGGGTGCTCGAGTCGAGAACCTGCCCATTAGTTAAACTTCAGATTCATCTTGGTGGCAGAACACTGAACCGGCTCTTTAGCCTCTTGAGGATGCTCAAGGGTGCGTGGAAATCTGCATACGTTTTGTAGACTAAGAGAAAGAATTTTGGTTTTTTTGTGAGATGTGTTTTGGAAGTTTGGGTTATCGGGCCGATGTTATGGGATATTCAGTCACTGTACAACCTCAAGTTTTGTTCAACAACAAGTCAGACTTGTCCTCCATGGTCAATGAATTTTGCCAAAGATAACCTCTGTCACAGATTCTGTTCATGACTTTTCATGGAAAGAATTTTAAGGTGTGACTTTCTGTGATCACTGGAGCTCGTGGTATGGTTCTGCTAGAAACTTTAAATGTGCAAACTGTTCCTGCAAGGTCAAAACATTAATTTTATCAAAAGGTCCGGTGCTGATCTCTGGCAGTGTCTTTTGTCTCTTCACCCCCAACCAGTCACAACAGATGGCTGCCCCTCCCATAGCCTGGTTTTGCCAGAAGGTTCTTCCTATTGAAATGGAGTTTTTCCTTCTCAGTGTCACCAAGTGCACCCTCATAGGGGACCGTTGGGTTTTTCTCTCTATTATTGTAGGATCTTTACCTTACAATATAAAGTGCCTTGAGGTGACTGTTTTCACCTTAACGCTCTGGGTTCAAGGGTATAACTGGCGTTTTTGACTACTTTTGATTTTATCTTTATATGTCACCTTTAAAAACTGGTTACCTTTGATTTTTTGTGTGTGTCATTCTTTTCAGCACAACCTCAAATGTCTACTAACTGTGCTGTTCAGCCCCTAAACACCAGAAGTTTGGTTCACATAGCCAGCAACAAGACAGTCGTGTTACCTGAGGGCAATGAACTCTGCTAAGGCTGCCCTCTCTCACTGATTCTATTTAAAACTTTTCATTGAAAGAATTTCTAGGTGCAGCCAAAGGGTGAAGGGTGTGATGTTTGGTGATCTCTGGACCTCATGATCCAGTCCTGATAGAAGTTCTACATGTACGAATTGTTTCTCCAAAGTCAGACTTGAACCTTGTCTCAAAATACATTAGCAAATACCTGCATATGCTATATATATATATTAGCTGATTTTACTATTCTTATGTGTCCCTTCAATCAAGATGAGTTCAGAAAAGCTACATACAAGGCGAGAAGTTGACTCCAAGTTTTGCTGGTTCTTTGGTGTCCATAACTTTGACTGTACCTTTTATAGACTACCTATCATCATCCCTGAGAAACACAAATAGAGTACTATTAATGCAACTGTGAAGTAGTAGGAAAGGGACCCCATTGATACGTTTGATCACAGGGACCAGGAGAAGAAGCTAGACAGCGGACATTGTCCCTTCTGGAGATTTCAGAAGTTATATGACAAAGTTATGAAGTTGATGTGCAAATTTTTTGCTTCGCTTGTTCCCTGTTTAGATGTAATAGCTATGAGGCATGGTAGTTATGTGGGTCGTGTTTTTATGAAATTAGATTCCAGGAAAAATGTCAGAAAGCTTTCTGTTGTTCAGGTCTGTGCTTCCTTTTGTGTTTTTGCATACCGCATGTTGCCACACCAGATCTTATGGTTTCAGTCACTACTCAGTACTGTCTAACAATAAAAACACATCTTAATTCTATTATGTGAAACACGTGTTGATATTCAGAAGATACAATTTAATGAATAACATCAGACATTAAAATTTTAACATTACAGTTTGTTGTATTTCCCTTTGATTGAAGCTATTTAAGTTTTCTTACCTAAACTGTTCACCGATGTTATGTGGTGGTCTGAGGCTGGTAGAAACCGAGTGTGTGAGCTCCTGTTACATAGCGGCTGACGCGCATGTGCCCACATTATGAAAACACTGTAACTATGATGAGCAATAAAATATTTTATTTATCCAGACCCCATGTGTTTATGCTTCTTAATCATTATCAGGTTTGATTAGATTCATATAAATATCTCGACAAAACATGAGGATGCTATTGACTGGCTCTAAATATGGGTCTGCTATGTCCATTTTCTGATTGGGTGAGCAGCCTACAGACCAAGTCTCCCACTGCTAACTCTCGTCACATGATCAGAAGATAAAGTCAGTGGATCAGCAGTACAAACACACAGAGGTAAGCGGTCACAAAGTACAAGCAAAGCAACAAAATACACACGCACACACATACACACACGGTGTGATGTTTATGATACTGTGATTCTAACACCTTTAACATAACAGTATTTTGGTTATGCATCGGTGTTATTGCCGGGAGATAACTTTGTACTGTCTGTCAGTGATAACTTTTTAGTTTGATGCACATAATAGTTTTGAATTATTATTTCTCATAGTCCTGTGTACTGTTATAATAGGACTACATTAAACAAGCAGCATAACAACATGAAACAAATACATTCCTTATCTAACAAGCATACATTTTTCTTCTGAAGCGATACTTTATGTGTACGAACTAGAGACATTCAGTGAAAACCTACATTTTCACTGATTATTTTCATCTTGCAAACCATCACGTTGCTGTTAAATATGGATTGGAACAAATGAGGGTTCTAAATATTAGTGACTATAAGTTTGTCTAACACTTCTGTCAGCTGCCACCTTAGTTTAAATACCTTCTTACCTCCTCAGCTTTTCACCTCCAAATTATCAGATAGTCTTTGTCAGGCTTTTGGTTTTGCACTTGCTTTTTTTTAGTTTGTTTCTTTTTTCTTTGTCGGCCTAGAGACCAGTCAGTGAACCCCTAGCAACCAATTGCAATGATCAGTTCTATAACGGTTCAACAGAAGAATGAAAAGAGATGAAACAATTGAATAATGGATGCAACTTTAATTTATAGAGAAGCTTTATAGTTTTTTTTTTCATCACCAAGAATAGCTTGTTTCACTAATTATTGTTAATAAGTCAACATTGTTCTGTTAATCATATAATATCTTAAATCAATACCTTAATGTGGTGATATAGGTTCCCCATTTTAAAGTAAGAATGAATATTTTAGATTTTAACTTATCGTTTAAGTGAAAAGTGTACTAAAATTGTGAAAAAAATTCTCTGACACATGGTAGTTATGTGGGTCGTGTTTTTATGAAATTAGATTCCAGGAAAAATGTCAGAAAGCTTTCTGTTGTTCAGGTCTGTGCTTCCTTTTGTGTTTTTGCATACCGCATGTTGCCACACCAGATCTTATGGTTTCACAATCACTACTCAGTACTGTCTAACAATAAAAAACACATCTTTAAAAGGCAACAGATTAATACAGGTAAACTGAGTACTTTATATAAAATATTCAGGAATTAAAACTCTAATGAACATCTCTGTTAGACCTCAGTTACACTATACAGCTCTGATCTGTGTGAGTCATCTTGGAAATGTCGATTCCTTCTTCAATCAGCAGCTTTTTAGCATAAGCCACAATTACTGTAGGCAAGGTGGGCGACCGTGAGAAAATCCAGGCGTAGTTGAGATGGAATATCTCAAAGATGTCTGTGCAGGAGTACACTACAGAATAGGTGGTGTAGTCAGTCGACACAACCCAGTATGGAGAGTAGGGAAGAACTGGAAACCAAAAAAAATCACAGATACTCAGACAAAAGTTAACAAAACAATACAATTTTCCATTTTAAGGTGACAGGCTGTAAAGACAGAGAGATGTTTTCAATAAATACTGTACGTTTTTATGCAGGCACATTTGCTCCTCTCTTTGGGCAAAGCTTTTGGGCAGCGTAGAACATAATACTTTGATAAGATAACAACATTTTCAGAAAGATTTCGTGTCAAATTTTTACTTATATAAAAGGCAGTATAATCTGCATGATGATGATGATTTGGGCATTCATTTGAATAAGACAAAAAAAAAAAAAACCAGGCTACAGTAAGAATAGTGATCCCATGTTTGGTGTCACAGTTTTTTGATAAATGCTACTGTTAGCATGCTAACATACGAGCAGTTTTAGATTATTTATTC
The DNA here is from genome assembly GCA_015107715.1 of Tylochromis polylepis. Lineage (NCBI taxonomy): Eukaryota > Metazoa > Chordata > Actinopteri > Cichliformes > Cichlidae > Tylochromis > Tylochromis polylepis. The sequence goes on along the minus strand of VVHJ01036394.1, from coordinate 1,675 downwards.
ATCACCTTGTCCTAAAAAGCATGATAGTAAGCCTGTTTCAGCCTAGACCAAGCAGCAATTTCCAAATGAAAAATGAAGCCAATACAGACATACCATAGAAGTTTTAAGAGCCTAATCATCCTTATAAGAATGAAAGGCAAGCCAAAAAAAAGAAAAGAAGCAAAAACAAAAAAGAAGAACACTGTTATAAAAGAGGTTGATAAGACAGGTACTTACAGGATGTGAACTGGACTCCAAGCTTGGCTGGTTCTTTTGGTTCCATAACTTTGGCTGTCCCCTCTACAACCCACCTACTGCCATTCCTGAGACACACAAATATGTGCACAAAACTTATATTAAAAGACTAATTATTCATTCATTCAAACAATATCACAAATCAGAAAGACGGAATCACTCCTCTATCATTTCCCACAATTTTAAATCTACCACACAGACGAGACCGTGGTATGAGTCTCCTTATCTAATCTGTCACACCAGCAGGCAAAGAGAACATGTGAAGTTAAAGAGAAATTTTGCCCTGCTAAATCAGGATACGGTCCAGTCGTCACCACTTACAGTACGTTCAACACCTGAGAGTTCACTACTCGCACAGTCCCATCTTCCCTCATAGAATAGTTTGCCTGGGTGCATTCTCCTATTGCAAAGTAAGCAGGCAGCTTCTCAATCTCGTACCACTCTCCCAGGTACTGTAAACAAAGGCAAGCCATTAGTTCTATCAAACTCTTTATATACTGAGTATACATACAGTAAACCAAACATTATTCTGTTTGTGCTCACCGGTTCAAGGGTGAAGTTGGACTGCACCTCTGGAGTAGGACAGGGACCCCAGTGAAAAGTCTGAGCCGAGATCACAGGGACCAGCAGGAGGAGAAGATAGACAGGAGACATGGTTCCTTCAGGAGATATGGGGAGATTACGTGAAGTTATGCTGCACAAGTGGTGCCTAAAGCTCATCGTTTGTGTCCACTGTCTTATTAACAACGTGGGGCTTGTGTGCATGTCAGTGCTGATTGGGTAACACTTGTGACGCACCAGTCAAAGAAAAACATGTCACTCAGCAAGTTTTCAGACGAAGCACAACATCCCCGATTCTGACACCAAATAAGGGGATAACCTTTTTTAGACTAAGGAGCTTGGAAAGAAAAGCGTCTGGACTTCTTTAAGTTTCCTTGAAGACGTTTCACCTCTCATCTGAGAAGCTTCTTCAGTTCTAAGAGCAAATGGTGGAGAGTCCCAGAATTTAAAGCCTTGTGGGAGTGTCTCCCAGGAGGGTCATGGACCCCCTGTTGATCCTCTACCTAATCACACGAGTCCAGGTGTGAAAACGGGTGTGGGTCTCAATCAGCCAAGGTTTCGCGTGAACCCATTGTGAGACCTATCCCCATTCTATCATGTGATTACCTGAGGTCAAACGGCCCAGGATGTGAGTGGGCGTTAAGGCGTCTGGGAAGGGATCTCAAAACTGGATTATAGATGGCAGACAGTTGGTGTCGTAAACCACCTCCTCTGTTCAAGGATGGTCGTTCAAACGAACTCTCCACCATTTGCTCTTAGAACTGAAGAAGCTTCTCGGATAAGAGGTGAAACGTTTTCAAGAAACTTAGAGAAGTCCAGACGCTTTTCTTTCCAAGCTCCTTAGACTACCATGACCTGGATGAATGAGAACCTTCACAGA
>VVHJ01036393.1:0-12499 GCA_015107715.1 Tylochromis polylepis | reverse complement strand
AAGCAAATAAAAGACAAAAAAAAAAAAAAAAAAAAAAACCTTTAAAAAAAATCCACCTTTAAAGAAAACTAGCTGCATTCAAGACATTTTGAATTGTATGTTTATCTGTAGAAAATATGCTTTTAAGACATTTCTAAGCAACTGATGATAAACTACATAGATTAGAACAGATTGGAAATGTCACTCCAAAGAGCTGAAATATGGAAGCTTAAATAGGTCCACTTAGTAAAAGACCTTTTCCAAGAGTACTTCATCTGTCCAAAAGAATACAAAAAAGAAAAGAAAAGAAGAAAAATAGACAGATTCCCTGCGATGGTGGCTCTTTTCTTGAACCTCTTAGTAAAGCAAGTGTGCCAGGTTTGACCAAACAGATACGTCAAGCAATTTTACAATGCCCATGAGCTTTACAACCAGTGTAAATCTCAGTAGTGATGGTGGTTAGCACATTGAATCACAAAATAAGACTGTCCTCTCGCAAAAAACAAAGATATTGGCCCTTTATGCTAGCTGTTATTACGATCAACATTTACAAGCAAAATCCTCACATCACCTTTAGATTGTTGTGAACTTAGAACCAACAGAATGGAGGATGCTAACATAGTATGAGGTGTGACCAAAGCAGCTCTGAGGCTGTAAATGTAACAAGCCAAAACTGTACCTGATTTCACTTTGGTTGTAAGTGTCCAACATCTACTTGGATCCCACTTCGGACTCAGAGGAGGAGATCTAGCTCTGTGTTTTGTATGGAACATCCAGGAAGTGATCCAAAAGTAAAGCGAGCTCTCAGAGGTCGGTCCAACAGTGTGATCAAGATCAGGAGCATGCTCGCCAGTTTCATGGATTGTGCCTTGGGAATTTGACCACCAGAGTCAGACTTAACTTTTAGTTTTACTTTAATATCTGAAGGAGAAAATTTGGTACAAATAACCTGAACCACTGTGCATCACTCACAGTGCATTGCAAATGCAATTTTTTTTTGTTGTCATATTTGTGATTTTGTTTTCTTTGCCATAACAAGATTCAAGTAGTAAGTTCTATTTTTGTCAAAGAGGGGGAGATCCACTATACATCGCTAATGTGGTCTTTCTGGAAGCAATTGAAAAAGGGAGCTCTTGGAGCGCTGTGTGGTGATGCAAAGACATAAACATGAAGTGGTTATCATAAATATCACTTTTAAATGTTTATTCATATTTAAAATCAGCTACCGTTTTGCTTTATGCAGGTGGAGTAGAGGATTTTTTTTGGTTGTAACTTACAATAAAGTCTATTTCAGTCCAAATCATGATCATTTTCTAACCACATAGTTTTTGTGCCTAACACTAACCACACCACGTGAGGTACTAAAGGGACAACAACTGCTTAAAAAATGTAAATGTGATACCAGACAAGACTTGAAGTCCATTATTCCTGGAAGTCCTGAAAGTTGGATATGTTTGCCTCCTAATTAACTCCAAGTTGGTCATAATTATAATTAAAATTTGTAAAATGTATAATTAAAAGTGATCCTATTTGGTAAATTCACTGGATTTATTTGGTCTTTTCAGTCAGCGCTGGGACAGCTTCTGCTTATAGCCATGATTTCTTTAGTTTTTAAAGAAAATTTTATACTGCAGCACATTGCAATATAGAGTATTTATTCAGACATAACTGGCAGCGTGATTTATGCTTCTTATCGCATGGAAATGTTTGTGCAGATTTGTGGATTGGTAACATCTACATATCAGCTGTTGAAAAGGCAGAATACACTGATGTACACACACACACACACACAGACACACACATACACGCACAGCCCTCCATCTGCTTCCTCTCGCTGAGATTGATTTACCTTTGTGTCCCAGGCCTGTCGTTATCGTGGGCCTCTCAGACAGGCCTGCTATGATAGCTCAGGGAAAGTGGGACGGAGGTGGCAGCAGGCGCATGATGGAGAAGAGCTTCTTATCACCGATGGAGAGATCAATCATTCTTACACTGAGAGAAAGAGGGCGAAACAGAACGAGGCAAAAAGAGTTGCTTTGGTCTCCTTTCCTTTCAAAGGTAAATAGTTCTGCTCACTGTAACACGGTTTTATACCTCAGGGTATTTTAACAGAAACTCACTCAAGGCTTAAGTTAAACAGTCCTATAGATATCTGATCACATACTCTATTTAAAAAAAAAAAAAAAAGGGTATGTAACAATTCATTTTACTGGAACCCAATTTTTTAATAACTATAGTTTAGTTTCATGGGAAGTTTTCTCAAAAGATTTATGACATTTGGAAATACATACAGGAAGTCCTGCAAGAAACAGCAGTATTTGCACATCTTTGACTGATGTACTGCATTAACACAAAAACTGAGTTGGTTGAAAGTTTACTAAAAGATTTTGAAAAATAAGCGTTTCCTGACCTAGAAACATAAATGTATGCTCCAGGAAAGACTCTGATCTTCGTACTTTTTGAATGAGTCCGTATAGTGCAATAAATTTGAGTGCTTTGATTTACGTGCACCGGATTTACGGCTAATTTATTTTACAGTCCTGTGTGCAGCTATTGTGAATTCATGCAGGGAGATACTGATTAAATGTTGATAACACAAACACGTTGTTAAATTTGTCAAAACAGTATGCTGACTTCCTTAACAACAACTGTGTTTTCTAGACTTTACCCACCTACCCACGTACCTTTAGCACATAAACCCAACCTCAAAAGACTTCTACAGGTATTATTTTGCAACAGCCGATAGTTTAAGTAAAATTAAAAACACTTTTTGGCATGTTAGTTCTGTATCAACATTTGTGATGTGACACTCTTTTACTGTAATAGTGCATAAGTATCCATTTCACGAGCTAGAGTTGATAATATCCTCAGAGGATGGGTGATAAAACTGTAGTTAAAAACTTGAGCTTCCAGAGGGCAAATAAGGTAGAAGCAGATTATGAATAATCCAGACATGAGTTGACTTCTTGTACCGTTACATGGATAGACGGTGTAGACATATTTACCTAGCCTCTGGCAAGACTTTTTCAGTACCGTCTGTCACCATGAAAATAAAAAACTACCAAGCTGAATTTCATGGACCTCGCTGAATCGGTGCCGCATAAACAAAACATAGAACCCACACATGCAGTGTACAGTTCATGAACTGTTAGTCAAAGCATCTTATGACATGCATTAACCTCGTACTTTTTTGTACCATGCTGTCTGACTGTGATTAAGATAATACGTCTACCCCTTTCAGACTTGACACATTTGGCGCTGCCCAGCTTGAAGAATAGCTGTCAGATAATAGTGTTTAAGAGTCTCACTGTGAGTTCTTACACGCGCCGTTCCCATCAGAAATAACTGTAATCGGAGAGCTCTTACAGCCTTTGAATACGATGCTGTGAAGACACAAGTATTTGTACCCAGCATAATGATCCTTTATGTTGTGCATAGACTCAGCAATCGTTCCTATAAATGTGTTTTGTGTTAACTTTAATATATTCTTCTTCTTTTCTTTCAAAGGGAAGGCAAAAATAGTAATTTCATAGAATTTATAGAACAATAGACATTTTGATAATATTTTATATTACGTCTTCTCTCTTAGGTTTTTATTTGTTGTATTAAGGATTTGTAAGGAGTACTTTGGTATTTGCTGCCAGCGTTCTTTGTTAGTTTGGTGCAGTTGACTCACTTCCACCTACCTACTGCTGGCAAACTGTAAAAAACCCACCAGTGACACATTCGGAGATTCATAATGAAGAGGCAGATGGCCTCTGCTGATGACCGTGATGTTTGTATGATATCTCAACTGTAGCCTTTTCACTAAATGATGGTAGTTTTTCAAGAGAAGAGCTTAGAGTGATAAACAAATACGATTAGAAAACACTGCAGTTCTCTTCAGTCCGTCATGAATTATAGGTGCTGCGTGTAACTAAATATGTCTATTGCAAATAAATTGCATGGTATGTATCTTTATTGTGTTCAAGATTTGAAGCCTGTGGCTTAAACTTATTTAATTTGATAACATTATTTGGGATTCGATTACTTTTTTTTTTTAATGAAAGCCAGAATCTTTCTATTTTTATAATTTTCAAATCATGAAACAAATTTTAACGTCAGACAAAGATTAAATGCAAAGAGTAAATGCAAAATGCACTTTTTAAATGATGTTTTTAAACCTACCAGGCCCTGTGTGAAAAAGAAAGCTGATTTGATCTTCTTGGATATAACTGTAATACTTTCACTAATGATTAAAGTTGACCGATTACATTTTTCCTTCATTTCAGTCTGTGGTAAATGACCACAGCTTTTCAAGGTTACAATCATAAAAGCAAAGCGAAAGTGTGGTGCAGACCAGCTACTGTTAAACTATTAGCTGTACCTATTAGCTGCAGCAGGCAGCATGGTGGTGGCGTGGGTAGCACTGTTGCCTCGCAGCAAAACAGTCCTGAGTTCAACTTCAGCATCTGGCTGGGGCCTTTCTGTGTTGAGTTTGCATCTTCTCCCCATGCTTGCGTGGGTTCTCACTCCGGCTACCACCCGCAATCCATGGAGTTAGGTTAACTGGTGAATCTAAATTGCCCATAGGTGGGAATAGTTGTCTGTCTCCATGTGTTAGTATTGTGACAGACTACCTCTCACTCTATGGTAACTGGATGGATGTCATATAGTGGCAGCAGCTCTTTATACAGCTGCTGATGAGCTTCACTTTGCATTTAAACTATTTTTAAGTATTTTAATTTTGAATAGCTACACGAACACCACACATAAATAATAGCTGCACCATTTACACTGAAATAATGTAATCCTAAAAACCCAGTTAAACATCTCCATCTCATCCATGGAAACCCTTAGAACCTTTAAATAATGTTCAGACCTCCAGGGTCACATTTGTCCAAAGACAAAGGAAAGACGTGCTATGCTTGGGAATTAAAGTTGCACATAAAGTGCAAATGTGCTTAGAGTTGCCAGTGTTTCATTACAAATAAAAATACAGTGTGTGCACATGTGACCCTTCCAGATAGTTTCTTTCTCATTATGGATCAAAATGAGAAAGGGGTATTCCCATTATGGCCAGGCTCACTCACCTGCTTGTTAAAATCTTTTGTATGGGAAGAGCAGCCAATCAGAACAAAAGCTGACTTACGGGGAGTTAAAACTCTTTAATTTAGAATGATGATCAACTGTGATCGACCGCATCAAATCCCCCAAAAATGCTTTAATAATGAAAGAAAAATGGCACACAGGTACACTGGCAGAATGTGTAGCATAATGAGCAAGCTAGATGCAGTTACATTAGAGTTACATTTTGTTTCACAGAGGCATTATCCTGGTGCTACAGTAATGATGTTCTGTATTTACACTGCATGTTGCTACCAAACAGTAGTACCACAGTTGTCGATGTGCACACCACTGTTTGTGGAAGGTGCTAGGCCATAGATTTTAGAGGTAGGTTTAAAGCAGTACTATAAAAGAAATATTAGAGCCCAAGCCTGAATGATGCCATTTCTACATTTGACAGTGACAGGAAATTGCACTGCGAAAAATGTTGTCATTGTTTTGTTGTGTTGCACACTCCAGAGCACAGAGTTGCCATGTAGATCACACCATTCACACAAAAAGACAAGTTCACTTTTGACAAACGCGGAAGGAGACAAGAGCATGAACAAAACAAAGAGAAGGAGACAAGGACACTACTGACACAGAGGGAAGGACACAAGGAAAATATATGCATATGGATGGTGACTAGGACACTAGTGACACAGAAGGAAAGCGACAAGGACACATTTTGATCAGAGGGAAGGACAAAAGAACAATTTACACAAATGGAAGAACTTCAGGAAACTGTTCACAAAGAGGCTGAAGGAGACAAGTACACAATTCCCACAAAGATAAGGAATCAAGCACACCATTCACACGCAGGAAAGTAGACAGAGGCACATTTTGCAAAGAGGGAAGGATATAAAGATACTGTACACACAAAGGGAAGAAGACAAGGACACTATACAAACAGAGAAGGAAACGGGCATGATTTACAGAAATGGATAGAGGCCATGAAACTATTCAATGCAAAGGGTAGGAGACAAGGATGATATAAAAAAAATTCCCCTCTCGCCCCTGCAGACAGTCTGTCCTTCAAGCTCGGGTCCTCTACCAGAGGCCTGGGCGCTTGAGGGTCCTGCGCAGTCTCTTAGGACTGCGCTCTTCTGGACAGAGATCTCCAGTGTTGTTCCTGGGATCTGCTGGAGCCACTCGCCTAGCCTGGGAGTCAGTGCACCCAGTGCTCCGATTACCACTGGGACCACTGTTACCTTCACCCTCCATATCTTCTCGAGCTCTTCTCTGAGCCCTTGGTACTTCTGCAGCTTCTCATGTTCCTTCTTGCTGATTCCTTCTTCCATAGATAGATAGATAGATAGATAGACACAGAGGGAAGGAGACAAACACTAATGCTCATGCATAGCATCAAATGTGTGTGGTCAAAGTTGACACAAGAGGTTACTCTTTAAACTGCAAAGGACATTGACTGCAAACATTTGGGAGCATTGATTTTATTACTGGCCTTTTTTCAACTCTAACATGATATAAGCTCCAAATATAAGAGCCAAATTGTAAAACCAAACACTGAATTTTACCTTAATGTCAGTAATATAAGGTTGTTGGTTTTTTTGCCAAAGTTTGTGGCAGCAACCATTAATAACAATAAATGCTTTTTACAGCCAGTATTCAGCACTGAGAAATACTTTCAGATGAATAATGCCACCTTATTGTCCAATATTGTCTCTAGCTTTCTGTGCCGTCCAGCTGTTTATGCAGTCTGCAAACATTACTGTGCTCTAACAGTTGGAGCCAAATGTGGAAGGACACAACGCCCAAGGGTGATTTGTTTAACTTTGAAAGGTTCTTTGGTTTGTGTTAGATTTGCTGCGAGCGATGCAGCAGCGGATCATCTAGCCTGCTCTCTCAAGTGGGTAGCAGCCAACAGAGCCTGGGCGATGCGCGTGGGTAGAGAGGAAAAAGATAACCCCACCAGGGACTAAACGACAGTCCTCATTTAGACTCAGGCACCAGGCAGGCCAGCCATTTAGCAACACAGAAACAAAAACTCCATTAGATAATTTTTTTCTCTCTCCTTCTCTTCAACTCTCTGGGGAGTGTGGTTTTTCCTCTAACCAGCAGAGAAGGGTTAGATGTATCTCATGAATCAAATTAGAGTGCCTTTAATCCTCTAAAGTGAGGGTCGCAGGAGGCTGGGTGGCAGATGAGGAAGCACAAACTAAAGAGGCAGATGACAGAGGAAAAAAATAGGGGATGGGTAGATCCTGTACCAGGTAGCAGACAAGATTAATCTTTGGTGGCGGGGTGCTATCATGCGAGCTGTCAATCTGCACAGCTGGATGCTGCCTTTTCCTATAGGGGTAAGGGTAAATAGAGCACAGATGGGGGCTTCTTACCTCCTTTCCTTATCCATTCCTCCTAATCCAGCCTAAGCACTTAACCAAAATGGTGTGGAGAAGAAGATCACCTGGGTCTGTGGGGGATCAAAGCCGCTTCAGCGAAAATAAGAGAAGTCTCGAGGAGGGAATAGCTGATGTAACAAGAAGAGGTAGATTAGCATTAAATTCTTGACAGATGCGGGAGGAAAAAAAGTTTCCTAGGCGTTGGCAGTAATCTTCGCTGTGAATCACAGCCACTTCTGGATTTGTCGCTAATGGCAGGTATACCTGCATAAGTACCCATCAAAGAAAGTGTCGTTCCACCAAATGAAAAGAGTGATTATTACATTTACGTTTCTGAAAAGGCAAGCAGGGCAATGGGGAGTCTTGCTGAAAGGATCCAAAGTAACCTTAAAAGAAAGGATGGAAGATGTTCTGTTTTCAGTGCCCCAATTTAGTATTAATAATTTAGCAGATGGCTCCAGGCCAGAGTGACCCCTCAAATCATATTTCAAGCCACACATTGCAATGTATTTTGACAAGTAAATCACTTGCCTCTTCGCTGATAGCTGCTCACTTAAATAATGAATTCTAAGTAATAGCAACAGAAATAATGCATCTTGCAAAGTGACATGGATTAAAGAGTTATTACCGATAGGGGACACAGACTTTGGCTCTTCCTGGAAGCAGTCACGAATCAATCAGTCAGGATATTGAAACTGTATGTGGGGACTAAAGACTGAGAGTCTGCAGTCATGAAAGCAAATAGGAATTCTGATCTGATAATTACACTGTTTATCCTGTGGTGGAGTAATGTGTGTGCCAGATTTCACAGGATTCCAATAGAGATACTCTAGAAAAGACGAGCCAATCCCAAAGTTATTAGGATTCATCAACGGAGAGTGCCTGAACCAGATTTTGCGATCATCTGTGCAGTGGATGTTGAGCTATTTCACTGTAAAAATCACAACTTTGTTCCCCGTACACTAAAGTTAAGTCCGTAGGGTTTTGCAGAGTCACATTTTTTTTCTTCAAATTTTGCCTCTGTACACCACCACAGAGGATTTTACATTAAATAATTCAAATGTGATGACATTTTTATGCACAGTCATTTTCAGAGGCTCAAAAGTAGTTGGCTCAATAACTGACAAGCATATTAATCGACTGGTGTGGCCTGATACTGTTGGATGCGCATGAGGTCACCATAAGGCTGAAAATCCCAAATAAACAACAATCTGGTATATTTTTAAAAACACTGAATGCACTGGCCAGCCCAGCAACTCCAAACGACCTCAAAACCACAACTAAAGTGGATGATCACAGAATATTTTCCTTGAATAAGAAAAAGCCCTTCATAACATCTAGCCTGTAGCGCTCCCAGTGAAACTAGATTCCTAGTGTTTAATGATGATGTGATTGCTCATCGAAGTAGCAGCATGGGATCTGAAGTGTACAAGACTGACAAAACTGAAGGCAGAGAGTCCCAACAACAATTAGCGACTGAAGGAGGATGCAGTAAATGCCTGGCACAGCACCTAAACGTAGGAATCATAGTATTTTTAATGTCCATGGGTTCCAGACTTTAAACAGTCATTGAACTGCAAAGGATTTTTTTTTTTTTTTGGCCTTTTTACAGCTTTTTATTTGAAAGTGTACAGTGGAGAGTGACAGGAAAGCAGAGGGAGAGAGAGAGGGGAGGACATGCGGCAAAAGGCCACGGGACGGACCCGAACCTGGGTGGCACATGGGCGCCTGCTCATCCCAGTGAGCTAAACCGGCACCCGACTGTAAAGGATTTTTATACAACTATTTAAAACAATATTTAAAGTTATATTCATTTTTGTCCACTTACTTTTGAGCATTTGAAAATGGGGGACTATGAATAAAAGTGGCCGCAATTCCTAAACAGTTAATGCAAAACTTTTGTTAAATCCCAAAATTAAAGCTTAAAGCTGCACTTCAATCACTTATTGATTAAAAACCGCTGTGGTGGTGTTTACAGGTAAAAAACTGTGTTAAAGTCCAAAAGCCTATAGATCTAACTGTATGTGGCTATATACAAACAAACAAAAATCAGATCTTATTATGCATACTTTCAATTTGATGCAGAGATTTAAATGAAAATACAAACTTTTTTACGTTTGGCTGAGGTGGAAAAGTTTGCATGGTGATAAAAGCAGAATGTACGCGAGCACGATTTAAATGGCCAGAAGCTTCCACAAAAGTGATGAAAAATAGTAGATGGAATCGTCGGACCTCTGTGGAGCAACGAGGAGACTGTAACCTTCCTCAGATGACTACATGAAACTAACAGATTAATGCTACCTGCTGTTTATCTCGACGAGCCATCTCTTAATGGAATGGGTGGAAATGTGAAGTAATTTGCATTTTATTCTGTGGGTTTTCACCGCATTTTGATGAAAGCGCTGCCAGAATATTCTGGCTTCAGATCTGGGGAGCTATCATGTAACCCGTGTTTGATCAACACCAGTATCAGCCTCAAAAATCTCCTATCAATCAAGTTCTAATCCATCCTTTAGCTGTCAAGACAAATCACTAAAGCCTCAAAGTACTACACAAGGAAAAGTCAGGAGGCCAAAGAGTGGAACAGTTTGGAGAAAGCATCCTTGCAAATAATTTGGTAGTTGTTGCACCACTGCGGTCTTGTCAATTATGTAATAAAATTGGAACCAACTTAGTTTAAAAGCATATGTATTAAACTAAATGTGCACATTTTTAAAAAAGAAAAGGGCATATAAGCCAGGCAGGAAAAGACAGTCATTCAAAAGTGTTTGGCACATCATAGCAGGGTTTGTTTGTCTGCCATCTATCTGTGGACCAGAACAACATTTCACTGGACAGCCTAAGGTGATAGGAGCGCTGATAGGGAAGGGCATGCTGATAATGCAGCCGAATAGACGCCGATCATTATCTACAGTACAGCTTATGATGGGCAAAATCAATAGCAGGAAAAAGAAGAGGCAGCAATGCAAAAAGATTAAATGTCTCACGCCATACAATAAAGTGGACGGACGCCATTTTTTATACTTTGAGATACGCTGTTTGAAGGAGGAAGCATGAAGTGTACTCACAGAGTACGCGACGGAACGTTTTCTCTTCTCAGATTGAAAACCAGGCCACACGCTGGCTGTTTTGAGACCTGATAAAACATACAGCCTTGCATCGGGCTTACTACTCCATCACTGCCCCCACTATTCGGCAGACTCATAAAAACAGGCTTGCGGTGTATGGATGCGACCAATTTTGATACAGCGATCCGTATCCTTGAAGACTTTGAAGAGGAAGACATTTGACACAGCATCAAAGACTCCCCGGAAAGAATGAGAAAAGAGGAAGAGACGAATAAGGTGGCAAATTGCTTAATGTTAGCCAACATGAAACAAGAGGGCAGATTCAGCGTCACCGTCATCAGCTGCCCAAAGGACCCCCCGGACTCAGAATGGGCTAATTATGACATTATGTGGATGATGATGACGCCGTTTTGTTGCCCCTAACCCAAGAACACACGTTTTGGTTGGTTACTTTGATCTCTTCTTGCATGATGTAAGGACAACACATCCCATGCTTTCACTTCCATGTGGCTTTCAAAGAGTTCTAGCTGTCGCAGGGTTTCTGTTCCAGGCCAGTCATTTGTATACACAGGGAATGCATTTAAAGCAGCCTGTGTGGTAGACTTTGGGTCCCTATTATCCACTCAGGGCTCCTGTTCACATAATTTAATTCTGGATGAATAAAATGAAAGGAAAGCGCAATTAGTGAGTAAAGCCAGAGGGATAAAATTTGCCAGATGGAGAATTATGAAAACTAGTTTCAATAGCAATGATTTTCACAATTGTCTAAATTGTACAATATGACCTTTTTTGAATGGTGTATGTGCCTTTTTTTCTTTTTTTTTTGCTACAGCCATGTATACATACACTATTCGGTTTTCAGTTGATCAGAAAATACCAAAACTCAATTCAGCAAAACTTTTGATGAAAGCAGACTGATAAACTGCATCCTGGTGATAACGGCCACAGTGCAGAGGCTTAAGAGAATAGAATTTCTGCTCTACAGTGTATAATTTCGTGGAGCGGCACAGTCTGTCCACTTGTTCAATTTCCCTGTGTAAGCATTAGAGAAGAGGCTAAAAGGCTCAAAGATTTGGAGCAAGCTGACGCCATATATTCTCTCAGTAAGATTCTTAGCAAGAGAGTGGAAATGGGAATAAACCAGGGAAAGAAAGAAAAAAAAAGAAGATTCCTCAGAGGTCACACTGAAGTCTATCGAGGGTTATGGTGAACAAGAGGACTGAGGTGAGCTTCCCACAATGGCTGGTTCCAGTGAACAACCAAATATAACGGTATAATGGTGCGTTCGTCTGAAGTGTAGCTAAGAATTTGGGGTTTTAATGTAGCTGCGGGACCCTTAAATTACTTCATACATTATATTGCCTTTTTTTGGGACCTTCACCTCTTGCAGGGCCCTTGATTCATCATCTGACTGCTCGTGGAACAATTGTGGATATGAGACAAAAGTTAAAAGAAAGCTGAATACATAGACAAGTACAGCAAAGTTGTTGCACTATTTTTGAACACAGAAAGCTGATGAGCACAGCTGTAGCCTCTGTAATTTAAAAAAAAAAATTTTGCGAAGTTTCCAAGCTCACAAAACTATATTATATATTTCAGTTAACTAAAATGTTATGTTCACAGCTAGTTTTAGTTATTTTAGTCTTAGTTAATTATAACAACCTTGCAAAGAGCGATAATATCTTAGATTTTACTTAGATTTATGTAGCACCTCACAAGAAACTCAAGTCAAGGTCCTCGGTTAATACAGGAACTGTTACCTTCTGGTGAATGAGGGAATGCTGGCATGTCTGTTGCCGCTTCATGCTCGGAGTTACTCCGAGTACTTAATTTCTGGAAATTTGTATAGCGGGGCGACTAATTGTATGTGACAGAGGGTGGATATGCTTCCATAATGGTAGGGTCCTCTTCCACCTGACCATGATATCAGTCACTGGTGATGCCACAGGAAGGACGAATGACTGGATTATGAAAGAACCCCCCCCCCCCCCCCCCCCCCAGGTTGTG
>VVHJ01036392.1:20481-31806 GCA_015107715.1 Tylochromis polylepis | reverse complement strand
AGCTAATTAACATCTGATGAATAGAGAGCATGTGGTAAATGTGGTATCAGTGTTGCTCAGCTCTACACAGATCCATTATTGCATTTCTTTCAATCATTAAACAGTGGTCAGCATGTACTTCAGCCCCACTGTGAGAGCAATATTTGTGCTGTTGCCATGTGGTTGTTTGCTGGATGGCTCAGGTCCAATGTCATCTGCAGCACAATCACAACAGCCATATAGTACAATATATCTGCTTACTAGACCATGTATCCAGCTTTTCATGGTAGTACAACTGTGTAATAGGAAGCATAAAGCACATTATGATTAATGGGACTGCATAGTGTCTGCATTACAGATAAGTCATAATTCAAAGCACCTTGCACTGTTGGTGCACGTAAATTATGCAGTTTTGCAGTGTAGTTTACAACATCGCTGGTATATCAATTTCAGGCTTCCAAGCAATAAAAAGAAAAGAAAAATACTAGAGGGCCTTTTCAGCTATCAAACAATCAACTCAAGTTACTGGCAACATTTTCTACTGAATCCAAGTGTGTTAATCCTCTATCTTTTAGCTTGTAGGCTCCAAAATCAGCTATCCATAACTTAAGTCAGCACACCAAATTAGCTGTTAAAACAGTGTTATTTTACAGGAGACCAACATGAATACCTACATATCTGCAACAGAGTTCGAGTCTAATACATTTAAGAGAGTTGAAAAACAAAAGTTTTAGAACTCCCATGCCATACATAGACATGTAGATAGAGATTTCATGAAACAACAGAAATGCTCTCTATAAAAACTTGAAAAGCCTGTGATTCAGACTGAAGGAAAGATTTTGGTAACCTATCATAAGTCACAACAGAAGACTGTAAAGTGTCACTTTACACATATTTAAATACAAGCTATTTGGATCATTTTCATCCATTTTCTTCTGCTTATCCAATTCAAGGTCATAGTTGGGCTGGAGTCTAACCCAGCTCTCTCTGAGTGAGAGGCAGGGTACACCCTGCACAGGTTGCCAATCTATCATAGAGATAGCATTGAGAGACAGACAACTATTCATGCTCACATTTACGCCTATGGCCACTTTAGGATCACCAGTTAATATAATCTAATTTCTGATTAATATAATCAGAGGGGCCACAGCTAGCACACCACCATGCTGCCTGTTTTTGAATAAACTGAGTTATAAAACATGCGTTTCAATAAAGTTTTCTAAACGGTTGAGTAAAAGAGGTTGTTTTTTTTAATTCTGATGAGTTCACAAACATGTGCCTGTATGGCAATATAGTTTATGTCTATGATATCCAATGTGGTTTTTACTCAGGTTATAATTACAGAGTATGTTAATAAAACAAATTCAAATAAGAACATGAATGTTATGATTATTGTGTTGTATTTTTTTGTAGAACTTGCCTCATATATATTACAGCTGCATATTTCCAAGCTTCTATTATATTTTCTAATTTATGTTGCATATTTCTTTCTTTCCCTTAATTCCTCTTATTTATCATGTCACACCTAACACCCGAACAACCACTTGTTATGTTATATTGCCATGTCATATGCAAATATGTAAAGCTAACACTATTTGTAATTCTTAAGTTGTACCTCACCTTTGTCATATTCCCAGGCTCACACTATGAATAGTTTATTAAATGTCAACTAATTGTACTGAAAATACAAATACCTTTCCATCACACACTGACCTGATTGTTTAAAAGGATGCAACCAAGCTAATGGGGCAGCACTGACTCACTCAGTCAAACAAAAATGTTTACAATAACTTCCTGTATGATGGCAGGCTGGCAGTTGGCTTTGGTGATGCCAGCTCTGCTAGCAGATTTCTATGAAGTCCGAGTCCCCACAGACAAGAACAGCTGTCCCTGTCATGGCAGCCCAGTGGCCATATGAAAACAGCCACCAGACTTCTCAAACCTCTATGGATTGCCAATGGATTGCCAGCTTCTTGAGCATGTGGATTATGGTATTAAAGGGAAAAGGAAAATCTGCAGCAAGCAGATCCCATTGTCACACAACTGATGCAACAGGATATGAGAAAAAGGTTTATGTCTTTGAATGAACTAACTCTGATAAGCAGAAAGGAGAAATAGGTACAGTGCTGTGTAATAGAAATCACTACTATCTAGCTCCCAGAGCCAAATGAGCACACAGTGACAGTGTACTCTGAGCATGCGTTTTAACTGAGCCTTGTGGAAAGATAAATGAGAGAGTCTGGACTCTTACAAATTAATTGCAGTCGGCAGTAATAACCTTTCTACACGCAGGCACTGTGGGAACCGGTAGGAACACAGGGGAAACTTTTCAAGTGGCTGGGGGATTCTTAAGGCGCCTTAGGGGGCGATCCCAGAAATGGCAGCCAAGGGCTTCTGTAGCACATGCTGACTGGTGCTGAGGCAGACCAGCTGTTCAGTCTACTTGGCAGCATGGCATCTCTAAAGCAGAGGAGCAGACGTGTCGTGGTGGGAGCTGGTTTGCCCCCATTTCATTAAACAGCTTCTAAGATCAGTATTAGTCATGAACTTACATGCTGAATTTTTTGGATTTTTCAACTTTTTAACTGTTAGGAATTTGGGGAAAATAATCTATTTATTACTCATTTCCTGGAATTGCGAAGTGTTAATTTATCCAGTGCAGTTTCTCTCCTTTTGAAGAAGTATTGCTCACACCTTACATTAGCTAATCTGTTCCTCTGCCCGTCTGCCTGGTCCTGTTTTCTCTGCCATCTTTCACTTTCATTTTCCCTCTTCCATTTAGGTGCGATCTCTCTGAACCTGTGCCTCCATTCCCTGGAGGTCATTCTCTTCTGTCTCTTACTTGCTACAGACAGTGGGTAATGTGGCAGGCGAGCAGTTCAGCTCATTATCGCCCACGCTGGGCCCACAGAGGGCATGGCAGTGTGGAACATGTCTCGGGCTTCATAGGCAGCCATCAGGGCTTTCCTTTCCCTAAACCAGGGAAAGCTTGGTTTCTGTGTCTATACATTATGTAGAAAATGAGGACAAATTTTTAACCATTTTGCTTTCTGTACTTTTACTGGCAAATTTCATGCCTTACTGATATATACTTATTTCATGTGATAAATTATTTAAAACTCCATTAAAGCTCACCTGAATAACAGGCTGTTTCTGTAAAGAAACGACGATGAGATGACGCTCATTATCACAGATCTAGTACAATGTTGAATGATATATTAGTACTGAGAGTAAAGCCTTGTCATATGTTCCAGTAAAATTTGAATTATGTTTCATCACCATATTTAAAAATAGGTTTTTGACTACAAGGCACACTTCCCTCATAGAGAGAGAAAGAGCAGAAAAGAAAGCAGAAAGACAAACATATATACTTTAGATCTGATGTAAATTCACACTTTTCAATATCTATTAACTACGAAGGGTTGTGGCCCACAGTGTTAGACTTTTAAAACCTCCAGGTGAGCAGAACCATACTGTCATACTGTATTTATCTGTGCGTCAGTTTGGCGCCATATGTAAACATCAATCAAGTTAAACTTGCTACATTAAAAGCTTACAGAAAAACAAATATTAAACTGAGCACAAGCCAGCAACCGGCATCCACACCACTGTCAATAACATGTCATCTTGACTCACCTTCTCCTGGTACTGCCGTCGAGATGAGTCCAGAGATTGGATTAGCGCAGTGGCATGGCCCACAAACATGGCGTAGCAAGTAGCACCCACAATCATGCTGAGGATGGTCAGCCACACGTCTGTCATGCCCACTGGGGGGTACATGCCATACCCAATACACAACATGTGGCTCATAGCTTTGAAAAGTGCGTAGGAGTACTGCTGTCCCCATGTGTCATTCTAGATGAAACAGAGGAGACAGGGTGAGTTAGGGTGAGAACATCTGAACACTTACTAGCTTGCTCTCTTGCAATCTCAACACGGGTGCTGATGGCACATTCAAGGTCAAAGAGCACCCTGGCAGCCCATGAACATTCACAGACGCATCCAATTACTTAAGACAAAACTAATGGCAGATGTCCATTTCAAACTCTCTCAGTCCAGTACAGAGCAGCTGGCAGGGTAAAATATACTTTTCAGTATGCAAACATTTGGAGCAAGCAGACATTTGGGTAGGCGCCTAAAACAGAGCCCTGGGAATCAGCAGAAAGAGCATGTGACACTGGAGGCTTGCATGACAGAAAGTAGGTCAGCTATTTAGAAAAATGTGATTTCTCTGTGAGTTTTCTAATTTGTAGATAAATTGCCCCTTTTCCTTTAGTTCCCGGTGGTGGTTCATGGCAAATCAATATCAACTCTCTCCTGGGGGTGACATGTCCAAATTGCTTTCAAACTCATTTCCACAGTGGAAAAGCCAGAACTGATAGCAATTTTATTAGTGCCCTCCTGGAAAGGTAAGGAGTGATAACCGAGCAAGATAATAGGACAGCTACTGTAAAAGACAAAAAAAAAGGAAAAAAAAAATCTGTGATAATTTGAATCAGAGTCAAACCAGCCTTGACTGAATCACAGTTATCAATACCAACAACCTCTTTTTCTACCAGGTAATGTGAGCAAAACACAAAGTGCTTTCCATCAGAGAAATGCCTGCCCTGAGGCTTAAATTAATTCAGAAAAAAAAAATATTTGTTATTCTGTCACATTGAGAACCGTTGTACGTAATGCAATTAATTAGACAGTGCTTACTGTGTGAAACAAAACAAACTCCATTTTGATGTTAATGAGAGGCTACATCCCTCACACAGGGATTTAAAGTAAGTACATTATGAATCTTTTTCGTTCACATCTCAGGGCCTCTTTACACTGCTGGATGCATTTGGGAGCTGCAGTCTGAGAAAGCAGCCACTTGAAGTTATGGATACAGAACTCTGAGCTGTAACAATGTGACAAAGAGTAAATGCCCAAATCTAATCTAGCCAGAACTGCATCAAATCAACTAGTGACAAGGAATTTGGCAGGTCATATGCTAGAGTCACTGAGATGGAGAGATAATGGCACTACTACATTTGAAAATCGCTTAACTTAAATTTAAACTAGATTCGGGTAAAAGTAAGATTTGGTATTAAGTATAATAAACAACATTTATCTAAAAATACTTGCATATAGCAGGAAAATTTGATTGCTTTATTTTAGATTACTTTTAAATCTGCTTTGCCGTGTGCGGTTTTATGTATCCTGTGGTGTTATATCGGAATCTGTGATGTATATACAGTTCAAATATGTTTTTCAGAACATAACAAAGAGATTAGCAAAGCAATCACATCCTAGTTTTCTGTGCCGCAAAGCAAGACATCAAATCCAATCTTAATTCATGCATTCTTATTGTACCTTAATCATGAGCTACAGTTTACATTATGTATCCTGACAGCTCAGCCCTATGTAACTTAAAATAATCCCCTTGCTTAATGTATCAAATATCAAAGTGGGGGTAAAATGCATTTATAATCGTAGCAAAGAGGGGAAAAAACATATAGAACTGGAAGAGGACAATGCAACAGAAATCTCAATCTTTTGTCAAAAAGATAATTAAACACAGAGGTTGATTATACTGGGAGACTGATTAAAGGGGCTGTTTCACACTGTCCATGAAATGGACCCACTGTTCTGAGTGTGCATCTCTGCATCGAGACACATGTAGAAAACGAGCTAAAATTATCTTAAGTGTGAAACATCTCAAGGGACAGTAGTTTTCAACATATGCTGTTTCTTATGCTTAAATATAAGTGAGGCAGATTCGGTGAAACAAGTGAGCATGTCAGGGAGGCAGCGAGGCATGCTTAACCAAATAGATCATACCTTGAGCAATGTAACTATGTGACATTTGTTCTGGCATGGAGAGCTGAACTTACAGTTGAACTGAAGCAGCTTTATTTATATTTCAAATTGAGCTTTCTTGTATGTTTTTTTTTATTAGTCCTTAAATATATGCTTATTCAAAATTTCCTTTCTCTGTAGTAACTACTTAAGTAAATAAATAAGTAGTAAACATTTATCAAATTCTGCTGAAAACAATATATATGTCAAACCTCATAAACTTATTCTGTCTAGAAAACGTATATTCCCTTAGACATGAAACTTTAATTCAATTCAATTTTATTCAATTTTATTTACACAGCGCCAAATCACAACAACAGTCGCCTCAAGGCGCTTTATATTGTAAGGTAGACCTTAAAATAATACATACAGAGAAAAACCCAACAATCACATGACCCCTTATGAGCAAGCACTTTGGCGGCAGTGGGAAGGAAAAACTCCCTTTTAACAGGAAGAAACCTTCAGCAGAACCAGGCTCAGGGAGGGGCGGCCATCTGCTGCGACTGGCTGGGGTGAGAGAAGGAAGACAGGATAAAAGACATGCTGTCTTTAGCCTACTGAAACTTGAAATCAGTTTAAACTATCACTATTGATTAATTACTGGGGCTGTTTGGCAAGAGTGTAAGCCTGGTAATGCCTCACATGCCAACGATAGGTAGATGCTGCAACTTATTATAATTGTAATACTAAAAAATTGTAAATGCCCAAAAAACAGGCAATTGGTTTAAAAAGACACTCAGGATTACTTCACTGACTGAACATACAGTATGCCTGTCAGTACTAAAAACCACAAAACACTTAAATGAGTCAAGAGAACAGAGCTAATGCTAACTCCTGAATAATCAAATGGTATGTCATGCAGTATTACTCACTTGCTTTGTTCAGGAAGTGAGTCGTACGTGGTGCAGTAAGAATCTTTGTGTCCAAATTTCACTGCACTCTCACAGGCTGAGAATTTAGCAAGTACATAATGTACTAGAATGTACTAGTGTACCTATATGGGGTAGGTGGTATTGCTAATTGTGAAATCAGATTCCTTAGTGAGGCGCTGTAGAAGAGCCGAGCCAATCAGTTATATCAGCTGACTGAGATATTGGTCAAGCTCTAATGTGGCAATGAATATTCATTGAAATCAGACCAATTCTCACCACAAGACCTGACAATAACTGAATGACTTTATAACATCACAAGTTGACATGAGGCCATCAGCTTTGGGTGAACAGCATATCCACTGTGATGCAGCCCCCTCCCTTGAGCTAATAAAAAAGAGATCTCCAGTGACCCACTATTCTGGCAGCTGTTTCAGCAAAACAACAAAATTAAAGCCCAGCATGTGTGCTCACTGGAAATTGTCAATATCCAGCCAATATTGGATAAAGGATGGCTGTCTCCCTCAGAAAGTCGATGTTCCATGCACAACCTCCTTTCACAATAATGACAAATGTCAAGAGCTCCAAATAAATAAAAATGATCAGTAAATTGAATAAACGTGGACAAATGTAGCAGATAAATATATTTGACTTGGGGTTTAAAATGACAGCTATGGAAGGCAATCTTACCCAGGAAGCTGAAGAGTTTTAGAACAGTAATTACTGAGGCTGACAGACAAGATAAGACAGAGCATAATCTGATTCGAACAGGCAGGAGGACTGTGTGCAGGAGAAGCACTTACCACCATCTTATTTTTGGAGACCCAGCAGTCAGCAGGGAAGTCCTGGAGCATGGGCACCAGGAACTGCAGGCAGCCATCCCAGTGACAGAGCAGCAGCATCATGCCGATTAGATTGACTATTCGTACCATGGCGCTGGCTAGGTCATAGGTCATGTGGAAGATCTGAGGGGTTGAAGAGGAAGGAAGCAGGAAATGAGTTAGGGAATGATGACTCAACATGCTGATGGTCAAAATCCCTGAAATCTCTCTGGAACGCAAAGCGCACACACACGCACAAAGAAGATTTTCTTCACCACAAGCATTTCAAAGATTTCTGGCTCTATTCTTTGCTCATGTCATGCAATGGGTTTGCAGTATTAGTATTAACAGCCATTGTACTCAGCCTATAGAAACCATAGCTTTTTATTTTACACAGATGAGTTGGTGGATGCAGATCTTGCTGTTGTAACATTTCACTGGGGATGGCCAGTGAAATGAAAGCTTAAACAGATAAACTGGGACCAGAGCTTTATCGTGTGCTGCTGATTCACTCTTATCAGGCACTCAGCCAAACACAATAATAGTGCAAGGGTAGAGGTGGCTATGCTCCTGGGGTGAGAGCTTTCACAGGCTGGGTTTGTTAATCCTAATGATACTCATAAGGCGCTCCAGGACTTCTGGGCTGGTGTAGATTTTAATGGCCTCAACCATTCAAAGCCTCTTAATCCCACTGAAGACTATGTGCATTGCTAACCACTTGGCTCCTTATTAAAATACACTTGGTGCCTTTAAAGGGCTTGTGTTTAAGAGGGGACATTTCATCTTTACTTTGTTGTTTAGCAATAGGTAAAAATGTGAAATGAAGATAAAGACATGTCATGTCAGCGAAAGTTTAATCTTAGTCATTCTTCCTAAAGCACTGGGCTTGTTTATTTTTCTGTTTCCATTTGAAGGCATAAGTGTATCTCTGCATTTTATCTCTGCTTTTGTTAAGGAAGAAACTGGCAGGGACTGGTGTTATGTTTGTCAGTGTGGGTGCTGCTGCACCATCAAATCACATCAATTTAGTTCTGTCAACAAGCTAGCATGAAGCCAGAGGTATGCCCAGAAAAATGTGCCTCTCAGAGTGGATGGAGACATCCTCACGCATGCACTCTGTCTATCCACATGCAGATACACAGTGAAACTCAGTTTGCTCCTCTCCTCTTCAACCCTGTCTCATCATTGTTTTTGTTCTTCTTCAGAATTCTTAAGCTTGAGCACTTATACATGACTATACATGGCCAAATCATTTACCTAGCTGTACCTGTTTGCGCTCAACCCACCAAATTGGCTCCTTTTCCACACTTTCTATTCGCTTTACAAGGCAAATATGAGCTCTTGTTTCTCTTGTTTTTATTTATTTATTTTTAGGAACTAGCCCTTTTCCTTTAAATTCAGCCATAAATAAGTTATGTTAGTTAATATGCTGTGTTGTGTGATGTCAAATTTCCTGCTGGAGCTGTAATGGCGTAACATTAAAAGTGTTAAATTCACTTTAAATGAATAAATCATGAGGAACCCCTTTCCATCTTCTGCATTGAGTCTGATATATTTTTCATTTGTGAAATGGTATTCCAGACAGGAAAAGGATGATTCATAAAACACAGGATGCTTTTAAATCTATAAAAACTCACAAAGTCATATGCAAATTCAAATACTGAGCATGCTATTCCTAGGACATGAAGGACTGACAGAGATATGAAGCATACTAGCATACAATGTATTGCTTAGACTTAGATTTGTTATGTCTGATATGGTCAGGCTTCTTTACCTTCAGGCTATTTGTGAAAGAAAAGCACATTTCAGTCAAATGACACATTTTTCAAAAAAGATACACCACAGTAGCAGATGTTTAAAACGAAGGGAAACTAGATTGTCATTATGAAAGTTTTTCCACCATATTTGAAAGAGCTGAAATACTATAAAGACATAAAATTTACAATGTAATCATTTTCATAATTTTAAATTAAAAAAATACAGTGCACCCAGTTCTCTGTGTTTTTATAGTTTGTGTTGCCATCATGTTATCCTAGCCTCAACTACACATTTCTACCTCTTCTAAGTCCCCAATTCTAAGAACTAATAATGCCACATTTTTATGGTGTTCCCTTTAAAAACTACATGTAAATGCATCATTATAACCTTGATAAGCAGCTGTTACCACAAGCATCTAAAATGGTGCACAATACTAGCTCCTCTTGGGACATATCTCTTATTACTATACAGCCTGTCCTTGAACCTGTCAATATACTGAATACTATCAAACTCAGTAATGTCAGCATATTTCTAAAGCATGACAGATTCCCTTCAGTATCTTGTGCCACAGCCTGAATGACTTATTACTGTTCAACAATAACTCCTGCTACTTTCCTACTGTAAGTATATGCCCTCAAAAGACCCCTGGCACTTTAACAGAATAAAGCCTATGAAAACTGTGACGGATAATGCAATGCAAATCTCTGGTTTGTATCCCAAACTGTACTGTCAGTCGAGGAAGGTGATTCCCCTATCTCCCTCCACAGCCATAATCAATTCAAATATACCCCTGCCAAGCAGGAACAGACTTTCCAGTTATGACAAAAATTATTCCCAAGATTGGTTCTGTTAGAAGGTGGTTAAAAAAATCATTATTCTCAGGCACGAGAGGGAGGTCTGTGTATATATCCTCTCTTTACTTCTAATGGTTTTTCTAGATTAAACCAGCACACAGTTAAGCAAGTCTGCTCTGTGTTTTGCGTTCTGTGTTTAATTGTACAAAATAAATCATGTACATTTTCAGTATTTAAAACAAACACAAATCTGCACGCACACACTCTTTGCATACACAGCATCACACAACATGGCATGTTACATGGAGGATGATGAATTGCTGACCACTTCCTTTTAATTGATAGGAACACAGAGTGAGCCTGGCACCATTAGCATCAGCATCATCTGCATAAACAAGAGTGCTTTGATTGATTAGGGCAAAAAAATAAAAATACAACCCAACAGTTCCATCCCTTTTTTTTTTCATTTTTCACAACCGTCATTAGAATACTCTTAATTCATAATTTTTCATATTTTTTCATTTAAAACGTGCTGCAGTAGATAACCTATAGAAGGTCAATATGAACGCCTTCAAAAATACAACAAATGAACTGACAAATAAAAACAAAAAACAAACAAAACGTAGGTTTCCTGATACTGAGATAAGATTTACAAATTAGAAAGGCAGTGCTGCATGGTTCTAACAGCTGGTGCTACAGGCACTCATCAGTGTGGCAAGTACAGTGAGGGAAACAATTATTTGAGCCCCTGCTGAATTAGTAAGTTTGCTCACTTACAAAGATATAAACGCTCTCTAATTTTTATAGTAGTCTCATTTAGGAAAGACAGAATATCAACCAAAAATCAACAGCATGTCAGTGAAATAAGTATTTGATACTCAAGCAAAATATGACTTAGTACTTGATGGATAAACCCTTGTTGGCAAGGACAGCTGTAAGATGTTTCTTGTAGCTAGTTAAGAGAAGAAGTTTCTCATCCAAGATTTTACAGTACATGGCTCTGTCCACTGGCCCCTCAATGTGATGAAGTCGTCCTGTACCCTTAGCAGAAAAACATTCCCTAAGACAGTGGTTCCCAAAGTGGGGGGCGCGCCCCCTAGTGGGGCGCAGAGCCATTGCAGAGGGAGGGGTCAAATAAAAACAAAAATTCTTGGACACTGCAAGCATAATGGACAGGTTCTTGACGGGGCTCCCACACGAACGCAAAGCAGAAGATGAAGCATCGCCAAATATGCTTCCAAACCAAAGACTAGAAAATATAATGAAGCATATCTT
>VVHJ01036392.1:0-11755 GCA_015107715.1 Tylochromis polylepis | reverse complement strand
TCTTTTTTTTTTTTTTTTTTAAAAACAACAACAACAACAAAAAAACAATAATTTTGTGATTAGGTGGAAAGTATCTGGACACAAAAGTAATTTCCCCAAACAACACAAAGAGACAAACTTCAGTACTGTGGAGATCATTTCATTATTTCATTAAATATACTGCTTGCATTCAGACAATACATCTGTTAAATGTTGTTGTTCCTAGAATTTCACAGTCTGACTTGTAGCTGAAATATTGCTTTGAATGGCTAATTCCACAATGATGCAGAGCAGCAGCATGGAGTGTCTTCCTGTTGACTCCATGCTGAGATTCTGATGCTTCACTTTGCACCTTTTACCTATGAGACTAAACAAGAAGATTCATCCAGTGAGAGTAATTGGAACTTTTCTAATTATTGCCACAATCATAATCATGCTTGTACTGCAGCACTGCCTCTTTGGACTCTGGGGTTCCACTGCTAGGATGGGCACACAGTGGGAAAATGCTAATCAACATCCTGCCTTCATCAACTTATTGGTGGCTGGTACACAGCAAAAGAGCCTCTTTTCTCTTTTCAAGGGTGGATGCAATCAGACGCAGCATCCATCTATATTTTTTTCCTGAAAGAAAAGGGGAAGCAAACATCTTTGCAGTGGATCCCCCAGGACAGAAATAGAATTTAAATTACAATCGAACTTAGGGAAGTGAATCCCTGTCTGTGTAACTATCTTTATGAAATAGTATGCTTGTATGATGATCACTGCAAATGATGTAGTATGCTAATTTGTTTTTGGTTCTTTCCTTCTTTTTTACATTTGCAAATCCACATTTACACCATCAAGAATATTATTTTCTCAATAACAATATAAACCAGTTCACAAGATACACATTATACAGTAAACTTTCATCAGACCTGTACACATAGAGTTTAACAGCCTGAAAATGATTTCTTACCTCCTCCCACTGGTGGATGTAGCGAATGAGTCTAGAGAGGCGCAGGAGTCGCAGCAAGCTTAGTATCTTGGTAAAGCGGACAATGCGTAAGGCCCGTGCCGTCTTGTAGAAATCTGAGTCAATGCGCGTCTCCACAATGAGGAAGATGTAGTCTACGGGGATGGAGGATATGAAGTCGACCACAAACCAGCTCCGCAAGTACTTGATCTTGATCTGTTGCGGATCCAAGATGATTTCTGTGTTGTCTTCCTTGACAATACCCGTCCTGAAATTAAGAACCAGGTCCATGAGGAAGAAGGTGTCGGAGACAACATTGAACACAATCCACGGGGGGGTATGCTCATCCTTGAAAAAAGTGATGCCCACAGGGATGATGATGAGGTTTCCAACCATCAGCAGCAGCATGGTCAAATCCCAGTAAAACCTTGTTGGTGAGACACATAGAGAAATATAGAGATATAATAAATAACAAAGTCAGAATATAAGGTAACTTTGTGGTGCTTGTCTTTCAAAAAAATCCAAGAAAACTTAAAGTAATGAAGAATGAATGTTCTATAAATTGCACAATTTAATTGCCTGCAAAAAAAAGAAGACAACATTGTAAATATCAATAGTGTGATTTTCTTTTAACTTTTGTGAGACGTATTAAAGTGGGCTGCTGTTTTATTCTGATTTCTGTGTTATATTCAAGCATCAATGACATACATTTACTGCATAAGGCATAGTAAAATAATATATGCATGTTTGATGAACTGAGGACACCAGTGTTTACTCTGTGTTAGATAAACTGTTAAGAAAAGGAATGGATGGATGTACAAATATTACCTAGTTAGATTATCTATGAATCTTCTCTGTGGTCTTTTTCTCCCACCTGGCAGCTCCATATTCCATTCCATATTTATTGTCCAGTGTATCCACTATCAATATATCTCTACATCTTGGAGCTCGTCTATTATACCAATTTCTCTCGTATTTACACATTGTCTTGCTTCTACTGACTTTCATTCCTTTCCTCTCCAGAACATGCCTCCACCTCTCCAGGCTCTCTGTTCCACCTGCTTCCTACTCTGACTAAAGATCACAATGTCATCTGTAAACATCATTGTCCATGGAAACTCCTGCCTGACCTCATCAGTCAACCTGTCCATCACCAGTTCAAATAAGAGGGCGATCAAAGCTGATCCCTGACATAATACCACTCCACCTTGAACCCATCTGCTACGCCTAGCACATCTCACCATTGTCTTGCTGCCCTGATACCTGTCCTATAACAACCTTACATACTTCTCTGTCACTCCTTACTAAACTTCTGCACTTTCTGATTCACTAACTATTCTTTTCTTCATTCATGAGCTCCCCAAAGTACTCCTTCTATCTTTTCAATGCACTCTCTTCTCTTGTTAGAACATTTCTTTCTCTATCTTTAATCACTCTAAACTGATGAACATCCTTTCCACCTTGATCTCTCTCTAGCCAGCTGATACAAGTCATTTCTTCTTCCTTAGTGTCCAACCTCATATACAACGTACTATAAGGCCTCATATAGAACATATATCTCTTTTCTGTATCCCTAGCCTCCCAGTACTCCTATCAATTTTCTTCATTTCCCTGAATATTCCACTTTTTCTTTGCTAACCTCTTCCTTTAAATACTTTCCTGTACTTCCTCATTCCACCAGCAAATCATGTCTTCTTTCTTCTGTGCAGAGGATAAATCAAATACCTTCTTGATAATTTCCCTAACTGCTTTAGTTTTCCTAGTCATCTTGCAGCTCTTTTCTATCACCCAGAGTCTGTCTCAACTCAACTTAATCCTTGGCTCTCTCTTTTCTTCCTCTTCTTAACGTCCAATGTCATCTTATAGACCACCATCCGATGCTGCCTAACTACATTCGACCCTGAAGTATATGTTCACTATAGCCATTTCCATCCTTCAGGTAAAATCCACTACCGTCAGTCCTTCCATATTTCTTTTTCTAACACCCAGCGCCTCCTCACCCCTGTTTCCTTAACCTACATGTGAAAGGAAACGGTCCGCTCCAATCACCATTCTCTCTCCCTTTGGAACACTCAACTGCTTCATCCAACTTATTAAAATTCCTCTTTCTGATACCAAACCTGTGGGGCATACACACTGACAGCATTTAACATCACCCAGTTCCCTTTACCTGTCATGGTCCCTGCCTTTCCTTCTCTCTCATCACTGACCTATTTTAATCTTTTATTACTGTGAATATGTGGTGTTTATCAAGCTTACTTGAACATGGTGTAATAATGGTTTAATAAACTCTGCACTTATGAACATACCCAATATGTATCCATGACAAAACGTGTGCAGGCATGCCTCTAAATCACACATCAAAGGTCAGCACGGTTTAACTGTTAATTACAAACTGTACTGTGACCTCGTCAATCTTCCAAACCAGAGAGTTTGGATATAAATTGCGCACTCTGCTGGCTCAGTAATTGAATCATTGTGCATTGATACAGTGATTGGTGATTTACCCACCCACTTCTAACTTGGCCATAAAAGTCTGTCTTTGGGCAAAACTTATATCAAGAGCAAGGCTATAAAAATGAAGAAGAATGGATGCTACATACATAAACAAGGTAGGATAGAGATTTTTACTGAAAGCTCGCTAGATTACAACATGAAATTACTGCTGTTTGACTTCTTTGTTGAAGCTAACGTCTGTAGATTTCATGATTTATTCACAGTATGTTTCAGTAAATATCACCAGTGTTTACAGTAAATTGCTGCTCCACAGAATCACACAGTCACATCCAAAAAGACCCCTTGTCCAAATCATATTAAGTTAGATGTACCAATATATATTTTTATAAACAGTTTAGTACGCACTGCTGGCTTCATAGAGCAAACACATAAAAAACTAAACCAAAATGTAAGATTTTTCCTGTTATTTGTTTCTGTATTTCTTTTGATAAATAGTTACAACTAAAACAACAATTTCTCTAAGTCCTATGAGATATATGTGTGATTAAGCACATATTGCCACTACACACCTGTAATATATTCACTGATCTTCCACATTGCAGCAAACAGATTGAGACCTTTTAACTGTACACAAGACAAAACACTTTTATTGATGCAGAAGAAAGTCAAACACTGGAAATCGCTACTGTTTGCAATATAGTATCCCTATTTCTGGTTCTCATTGTTATGTCTGAGCACACAATCTCTGATACACACATCCATGGACATCACTTTGGGTGAAAATGTTAAAATGTTTCTTCAATAATAGCGCAAGTAGTTATCTAGCAAATATGAAGTTTGTAATGTGTTTAGACAGTTCTACGGCATGCCGATATGTACACAACATCTCAGTTTTATGTGTATTGTGCACACAGACACATTCACTGAGGAAACAGTGACAGTAACTGTAAGTAAAAGGGTATCTACTTTTCCAGATTGTTGTCAAGTGGAGTTATATTTAGACCGACCCTGGCACCACTGTGTGCTCACAGTAAGACTGAAACCCTGAAGGAGAAGTAAAACTTTGAAGGAAGAAATGCAAACATTGGTAAGGGCATTTGTGCTTCATACTGCCATGTTTCCCCAATATCAAACAATTTAAATAGCTTTTACATTTAATAAATTTCCCCTAAATTATCTATGTCTTACAGTATTTGTAACCTTCATTTTATAACTTATATTAGTTATGAATGTGCAGCAAGACACACAAATTTTTCTTAAAATGCAAGATTGAGTTCATTTCCTCATCAAAGGCAAGACTGTTTTATTATAACTGATCAAACATTGTAATTTTGACGAAAAAATAAAAATCAATGAATGAAAGCTTAAGGGAAATGTTGTTTCTTTTTTTTCATATTTGTAAAACACTCGTGGAAACTGGTTTCGATGCCATAATAACAACATTAATGACAGCTTTTCCTGACATGAATTAGTCCCATCCAACAGAAAAATTCAGTGAACACCTCTATTTAAAATGTTTAAGGCCTAGGACTAGGATTACTCCATGTCTGGGAAACTGAGTCTAAAGGTCTATAGCCATACTAATAAGTCTGTCAAGCTGCATTCAGCCAGAGTGGTCCTTTGCCTGTACAATGTCAACAATAACATGCTTAATGTCATGGTCCCCAAGATCTGTAGGATGTGTTGTGTTTTGCTGTCTTCACCTCTCTCTCGCCAGGCCGGAGCTGGACCAAGCTCCCTGCCTCTGACCTCGCCTACAATGCTCACCTGTTGCTCATCCACATTAATCACCCACTGGCTTCTCATCGTGAGTGGAAGACGGCCTTCAACACCCATTTGGGGCACTTTGAGTATCTCGTCATGCCGTTTGGGTTAACAAACGCTCCGGCAGTCTTCCAGGCCCTCTTTAATGACATTCTCAGAGACTTCATCAACCACTTTGTTTTCGTCTACCTAGATGATATACTCATCTTCTCCAGGTCAGTAGCAGAGCATGAACGGCATGTAAAACTAGTGTTGCAGAGGCTGCTGGAGAACCGTCTGTTTGTTAAAGCTGAGAAGTGCGAGTTTTATGTGAACACTGTTTCCTTCCTTGGTTTTATTATTGAGCAGGGGAATCTGAGACCGGATCCAGTAAAGGTCCATTCTGTCTTGAAGTGGCCCACACCACCAAACTGCAAACAGCTTCAATGATTCCTGGGTTTTTCACATTTCTATCGTCACTTCATTCACGACCAGTAAAATTGTCTCACCTCTTCTAAGGTCCCATTTCAGTGGGGGCAGGCAGCCCAGGAGGCGTTTGCTCACCTGAAGGCAGCGTTTCGCCTCGGCGCCCATTCTCACCCAGCCAGATCTCACCCGACCTTTCATCGTGGAGGTGGACGCCTCGGATACGGGCATTGGGGCCATCCTCTCTCAACAGACTGAAGGTGAACTCCATCCATGTGCTTACTTCTCTCGCTGTCTTTCTCCCGCAGAACAAAATTACAACGTTGGCAACAGAGCTACTGGCCATCAGACTGGCACTGGAGGAGTGGCAGCATTGGCTTGAGGGAACAGCACAGCCTTTTATTGTGTGGACAGACCACAAGAACCTCGCCTTCCTCCAGTCAGCAAAACGGCTCAACACGTGCCAACCCAGGTGGGCACTCTTTTTCACGCTGTTCAATTTCTCAATTACCTACAGGCCCGGATCCCGAAACGTAAAGCCAGATGCCTTATCACTGTCATTGCCCCCAGAATCTGTAGGATGTCACCCACTGGTTTCTCATTGTGAGTGATTTTTCCCCTCACACTACTTAAGACTGCAGGAGGGGTCTGCTTCTTCACTGGATCATTGTGCTAATTAGTGTCAGTGTAGCCGGGCTCTTTGAGTAATTTGTGATTTCCTAGTGTTCTCTCCTAATGACCTTCTCTTCTCCATGTACAGACTTTCCCGGATCCCAGCCTGTTTTCCCTGCCCTTCGGACTCTGAGTGGATGTGAGTGAGCATGAGTGGACATTTGAGGATTGGATTGGAGGTCGTTGCGTTACGGACGGTGTGAAGAGGATTGTGAACGTGTGCCTGCCCTGGACCTTTTCCCCCTTGGATTCCCTGGAGCCTCTCTTTCCCTTATTCACTGTGGATATGTATATATTCCACCTGGTATGCCGCTGTAAATAAACCTTTTCACTTTTCACTAGTTTTGGAGTCCTACATTTGAGTCCTGCACCAAACAAAACTTGAAACTTAAGCAGATTTAAGAGCAAATATTGCTGCACAATTAAAAAATAAAAAAAATAAAAATATGAGGCAAATGGAAACTTTGACCAGACAAAGCAGACACTGTGTAAATGCTCTCAGAATTTTAACTTTCCACTACAGAGAAAAGGAGAAAGCAAGCTATAGAGATTTAGACTTGACAGTTGTGCAAGTACTGCTGACACCTGTTTGATCAAACCTCACTTATCACTATCGACACAATCATTGATTAAAAAAAATACAAATGAAAACAAATCTTGACTCTGATAATTGTTTTTGGCCCAATACAATATTTAGGGATAAGGAGTTACTTTCAAAGAGCAGTGTAAAAAATCTCTGTGATCTCAGTGTGTCTCCATCAATAGATTGTAGTTATGTGCATGTTTGTTTGTGCATGCATGAATAAATGCTCATGATTTCTCTTTTTCTGTCTTGTGGCTGCCTTCTAATGGAGGTCAGGCCACCTAAACATAGCAGGGATCCATTTACTGTGTTTTATTATGCACTAGGACCCTGACATAGGAGACATTGTTCTATAAATATAGTTGGGTGAGCCCAGGATGTTAGATGGACATTTCAAAGGCATTAAACAATCCCATATCTGTATGTGCATAGCAAATCAGAGTTTCCAGCTGTGTAATGGGATACCACCTGTTTTAAAATAAAAGCAAACAAGTCATCTAGTAGTGCTAGGTCAGCAGTGCTTTTATTTTGTTACATAATTGTTAAGGTGCTCCCTATTGATGCCTCGGTTATTATGGACACGTAAGCACAAATGAAAATGTAAAACTAGCAAGGTGTGAAATCCATTCTAAATGTGTCCCAAAAATTAAAAGTTTTATCCAGTAAAGAAATACTACTTCTATGTCTGAATCTGAGTCCATTACATTAGTTCCACATGAATCAGTCTTTTGTAAAACACAAAGAATAAATAAACACAAAGAATAAAACAGTGACAAAGTGACCTCCAAGTTTATAACAAATTATGGAAAAATGTGGCCAGAGATCACATTTTTTGAGCAATTACATGACCCCTGAGGAGCATCAGAGATTGTATGACAAAAAATATAAATAAATATAAATATATAAAATATTTTTATTAATTAGTCTAGAGGAACATTTGAAAGAACTAAAAAATATAGCAGTGGGATAGCTCACACCTAGCTTGTTATGATGCTCAGAGTTCACTGTACCGATGAAGGGAGTCCTGACATTTCGCTGTCTGCAGGAACAGAGTCACAGACCACTATGCTCTCCGGTGGGGTGACCAGGGACAGCAGGAACATGTTGTCACCCTTAGAGTGCATCTGACTACATGATAAGCCTCTCTCATTCTCCTCACCCTGCCAGCCAGGCTACCTGAAAGGGACTATGAGAGTCACCACAAACAGCCTTACACACACTTACCTTTCAGAGTAGCTTATATCTAAATTGAGGAGGCACAAGGTTGGGATACAAAAATCGAGTATATACAGTATAGGACTGAATATGCAGGGAGCAAATGTTCATATTTTTACATGTATACATCTGCGCACCTGTTTACATTTTGATTGTAGAGATATCTATCTGCTGGCTACCATGCTGAGAAAATGAGGGATGCCACACAATCAGATTGACTGTCGTGTCAGAATCGGAAGAATTTGATCCTCAACTTCTCCAGTGAGAGTGAGTGTGACAGACAAAGGCTCTACAGTTTATGAATGTGAATGGGGCTTGTGCTGTAAAGCACTTTGAGTGGTCAGTAAAGACAAGACAAGTACTGGAAAAGGAACTAGCTTTAAATGCCAGTCCCGATATCAGTACAGTCTGATTACCGCAAAGCTACACTCTTCAGGTGTGTAAGAGAACAAGGTTTTTCTTCCATGTGGAAATGTCAGTTTGTATGTATTCATATACGGTATGAGTCATTTCACTGAAGCTGTTAATCTGTCATTAGCTAAGCAGTTTAAACCCACTAATCCCAAAGTATATATATTAAAACTGGTTTGTTGACCCATATAACCATTAAGATCACTTGGCTAAGGTGAGAGATTATCACTGTGTTGGTGAGAAGCTTTGAATGTATGTAAGAAAGAGAAAATGAAGGAGTTTAATCACGGTGTTCATCATCTAATCCTCACCACCAAACCACCCACTCTAACCAATTTTTCTGACTGTAAAAATTGTTGTCCTTCTGGAGGTCATGAAAAACACTATTATTTAAATGACCACGAGTTTGAACATTCATTACTGTCATTATTTTGTTGAGGGAGAGCTTCTTTCTGTATAGTTAGTCTGAAACAAGACTTGCTATCTAAACATGTTTTTGTCAATTTTCACAGACTAGACATTGGAGCACTTATTTTTCTATGTACTTAGATTACTGAATGTTTAATTTATAATTTTCTAGGGCACATGCCAAACTAAATTGTATTTGTGCTACAGTGTCTTCTGACAAAGGAATTAAAGCATTTGAGGTACAGTGTGCAGGATTTAGTTACAGACTGCAACATACTTAAAATCTTTCATTCACTTTTCCTTTCCTTTTCCAGAGATACAGAAAAATGACCGTCACTTAAACATGAAAAAAAAGAAACGTAAAAAGCCTATTCTGGACCAATATTTGGTGTATCAGTTCTGAGTAACTGTAGAAACTTGGGACCTTAGTTATAGAAAACACTCTCTACTTTTCAAATACATTTCTGGAAATAGATCACCCTAAATCCTATAGTCCTTAATGTGTTTTAATCTTGGTAAATGTAAATGTAATGCAGTGTAAAATGGTTTAAAATGGTTTTTAAAATAATGAAAAATAATGTATATATTTCTCTCCAGAGCAAATGAAATGAATGTGTTTCATAGCAGTGGAGCTGTATTTTAGGTGTGATTAAATGTCATAGGACCAACTTAACAGAACCACTTATATATTACAGTTAAACTCACATGATAACTGACAGAGCAACAGCTTCTCTTAGTCCACTGCCAGTTCTGAATTAGTGAACAGGGAGTGTGAATGGAAATTAAGCATGAAAAGCTCTTGTGAAACAGAAAAAAATTACTTAATTTCACATAAGCTATGCTTAGCCAAAGGGAAATGCAATCTATGGTAAAGCCTTTCACACGTAACAGGAGAACAACAGAAGCAACAAAAAAAAAGCCTGTTTACTGCCCATAAAGGCATAGTCCACTGGTCTTAAACAAGCCAGTTGTCAAACACAGTAAGATTTAAGTGTTTAGGAGAAAAAAAATCAGGTTAAAAGGGTTAATCCTATTTTTTGTTGTCACCCGCTCCAATGAACTGTCATAACGGTGCTGTCTTTGCTAAGCACAGCCAGCAGGCATACTGCAAGCACATCATTGACACCGGGGCTGTGCAGTTAAAAGAGGCTATATTTAGGTGAGGCGCGCAGTTTTATCAAACCTAGGCTAAGAAGATTCCATCAGAGGTAGAAGCAAATCTCCCCAACCTTAGGCTAAGAGAAAACAGGGATTTACTAAATGCCTACAAAAGAGTAGAGGAGAAGCAAAATCAACTGAAAGGGGTCAGCCTTATGCCACTAAAAGAGATCCATAAATAAGATTGCTAGTAGTTTTTCTGGTGGGACATCAAGTTAAGGGTACAGGGTGTGATTTTTCATTCACCTCTAAAACTATCTGGGACTGTTACTGAACACAAAAAAGAAAGATGATGCATTAGACAATGTCATGACTACTGCAGTAAACATCTCTTAAAAGAGAAGAACTACAGCCATTTACAAGTAGACACTGGCAAATGTAACCTCGACTTCCCAAATCCTTAACAATCGAATATAGCCTGCTCTCAGAAATTGATCAACACTTTCAGTAGCACTTCACAACACTTGGATATCATTTATTAGCTTTATATGAGGCAACGCACCCTGTATTGATCAATATTACCAGCAATCATCAGCGCACAAACTTTACAGGTCAAACTCTGTTTAGGTATGTCAAGATATTTCATACATATGTGATTACTGTTTTAATTTGATAAAACTTCACCTTTGTTTTTCTGAATGTAAGTTATTTTGGCATGTTGATTAGTGTTGAGTGCTCAGTTTATTATCTTAAAGTATACAATGCATTATTTTGGAGAGAATTAAAACAGACATGTTAATAATGTAAGTTACCTCAGTCAAAAACAGCACATATAATGATTATTCTCTGTAAATGGCTCAAAGGGAATTTAAACACTTCAGTAATGCAATAATAAGTGTAATTCCTGTTTCGTTTCACTTCTTCTCCATTCACATTCCATGACAGAGTACATGCAAAGCCCCTAACCTGGCTAAGCATCTTAGGGAAACTTTCTAAATGCTGCAGTGTCAGTTCCAGACATTAAAGAATGTGCCCCAGAGCCACTCACCTAGATATGTCCAGCCTAAGTTTGCTGTGATGTTTCAATAGCTCTAAAGTACGCTCTTGAAAGCTCTGACTAAATCATAGAATCACCAGAGCCACTTTGCAAACTGACCAGATTTAATCAGATAGCCCACTGAGAAAAACGATCAGTCAAGATATTTCATACATATGCTCTGATTTAGCCAAGTCTGTCTTTTCTACTACCTTTTGGTGTCACTGGGATCAGTCTTCCCAAGCTCAAAAAGTGCACCCTGCTCTCTGGAACGAGAACTATACATGGGTAGTCTAAAGTCAACAAAAACATTGCTCTTTAGTGGGAGAAAATGGAGCGACAGTGAGTGACAGGGCTGTAAAAGGCAAAGAGAGGACAGAGAGCACTCTATGAGTATGAGCTCTGTCATGAGCATGCATTTATCCTACTAGCATGTGCCACTATCTGCTTTGTAGACTGTCATCCTGCCACTAATTGCGTCTGTGTTTTATCATGATGCCTCATTATCTCCCATAGGGTCCTTAATGTCATGTCAAAGGAGTCTCCTGACAGCCAGACACAGAGTAAACATTGGCCAGTGTCCGCTTAAATGAATTCAAAACCTCTTTTCACTACAAGCAAGAACCTCATATCGATACAGATGTGGGACTTGGAGAGCGATGGAGCAATGGGTTTTCTCTCACCACAGATGAGATGCTATGATAATGTAGTGACTATAATACCTGTTACTGGTCACTGTGTACACCATTACGTCATGACCTTACTGTAGGATTGC
>VVHJ01036391.1:0-11265 GCA_015107715.1 Tylochromis polylepis | reverse complement strand
TGTTAAAGCCTGTAAACACTGTTTCTATTTGTCTTTTCTGTCTACAAATGTTGTATAATCCTTCAAAACCCACCAAATAAACACTTTAGCAAACCTCAGTAAATGATTAGATGCTTAGCTAATACACTTTTAGTGTATGTGACAGTGTGATATGCTGTCTCCATGCCAGTACAAGCAATATGCAACTTTGTTGCTTGTGAGAGAGTTGTTGAGGGTTACGTAATAAACTTAAAGGAGACACTTCCAGAAAAACTTGCAGGACATGCCGTCGCATGGCTTTGAGTTGTAAATATGTAAATAGTAAATATTAAGGAAATGATAACATATTTGATCTACAAAGACTGGCATTGTAACTTTCATGGAAAGGGCCACGGGCTCATTTAAATGAGCATGAATGAAGGTGTGAATGTCTGAAAGGAGATGCATTTCATGGCACACGGTCATTTCCAAATCTGTTTACAGTACTTTAACAGACACATTCTTAAACAATGCTTTGGTAACCAGTGTAAGTGCAACCACATTTTGATAACACATGGACAATGCAGAGCTTACTGTTCCTAGTCTTGACCTAAACTGGTAAAGAGTGATTAAATGTTAACGTCAGAGGACCGTGTGACATAAGTGGAGATTTTGTACTGAAAGTAAAGTCTAGTTTATAGGAAGTCACAGTTATTGGTATTAGATACTTTACCAGCAACTGTTGTCGAAGACAGGAATGGGTACATAAAGAATGTGTAGATCCACTTTTGCCTGACTGGATCCATCTCAGAATAGTGTTGACTGAGCTCCTCCACTCTGTGAAGAGAGGCACGATGTTGGGTTATTATATTAAAATCCAAAAATTACACAAACAAAGTGGAGGACAGGAAGAGACATACACAGTCTGGTAGGTGGAGCAGCTGAAGTTCCTGGTGCTGAGACAGGACAAGAATTGCTTGGTGATCGATTTCAGCAGCGGTTTTATGCTGACCTCCATCCACATCCTGACCAGATCTTGATTCTGTAGAGGATCTGCCGCCAAGTCTAATTCCAGAGCGCCCTCCACACTCAAAATTGGTCCTCTTGCCGTGCTTGATTTCTGTTGTAGCAGGGACAAAGAGCCTTTACAACGTGAATTCATGTGTTTCACCAAAAAGCTAATCAGCATTCATCTGGTTACATACAACCCAACGTTTAGAGCAGTAAGTTAGCATATCATGGAATGGGAAATATCAGTGTTGTGACATGTAACATCTGTTCTTCTGCTGAATGCTTGTTGAAGTCATACCATAAACGTGTACACGTCCATTGTGGCTTCAAGAATTCCTTTCAGCTTTCGCATGTGATCGGCCCCTGTGTCTGTTGGAGGTAGGCCCACACACTGCAAGAAGT
Source organism: Tylochromis polylepis (assembly GCA_015107715.1). NCBI lineage: Eukaryota > Metazoa > Chordata > Actinopteri > Cichliformes > Cichlidae > Tylochromis > Tylochromis polylepis. The sequence goes on along the minus strand of VVHJ01036391.1, from coordinate 9,894 downwards.
TCGAGGTGGCATCCGGGACCTTGGAATTTATGACAAGTGGAAAAATTAGTAAGACGGGAACAAAAAAACAGATTTCAATAACTAAAAAGCAAAATCAATGAGATTAATTGCGCCTGATTGTCTGATTGTGATTCATTACATTGATAGCCTGGTTGGATGATTTCTAATGCCCCTCAAATAGCTGTACATATCAATACTTTATTGATCCCGCAAAGGGGATCTGCTGTATTGTGGCAGCAGCATAAAGAATAACAATAAAAATAGCAGAATCTACTGTACATTAAAAACAGCATTGTTAAAAATACCACAGCGCCATACTGAAGGCCTTATTATGTGAAGTAATTTTTTTATACAGCACTGATAAAATAAGATAATAAAAATGTTCAGAATTATTATAGCAAGGTATATAAAGACTTTGTTTTTTAATTGGGCAATGTTAGAAGTTCTGAAGTTACTGTTGTCTTTTAGTTTTAACAACTGGTTCCCACCATAGGTGACGCATTTTTTCTGGCAAGCGTATCTGATACGGCTAAAAATCAGTCTTTTGAGAAAATCTGGAGTATGCTGAATCTATGCCGAGCTGTTGTTATGTACATATACATATATAAAAATGCAGAACTTAGTTAGTTCCCAGTTAGCTAGGGCAGATTTTGGTCAGATGCATATGTTAGCAAGCTTTGGGCTGACACTACAAATCAGCACAAATAGAATATTATGCTATGCTGTGAGAAAATGCCACTTGAATTAATTTCTAGATGTAAACAGTCTCCTGTTCTTATAATAAGGTAAGTGTAGTTAGATTAGCTGATAGCTAGCTAGGTTAAGCTTTTTACAACATTTACTCAATGCTCTTAAAACAGGATATGTCAGAAAATAAAAGTAATTAAAGTAGAAGTTATTTAATTTCAAAATAAAAATTATTCATGAAACATCATTTTGATATTACCAGATAAAATCAGTCTGGTTTTGTTACAGTACCTACTCAGCGTTTCTACTGCTTACACTCCAGTATCCTCTTACAACCACATGCCTAAGTAATTTAGCTTATTATGTATTTAGCTTTGCATCTTCCCTGTCATACTTTAAAGCATGACAGAATAGATTCATATTTTTTGACGAATTTTGTGATTCACCTTGTAACTCTGGTTTTAAAAAGGTGCTACAGAAAGTAAGCTTATAATAAATATTATTAGGAATTCACAGTTAGTGGTATCAGTTATGGCTAGATCAAGGTAAAATGTCAGCTCAAAGGTCTTTAAGATTTTTTTCAATCGTCTTTAACTTTCAATTCAATTCAGTTTTATAACACCAAATCACAACAACAAAACAGCAACAATCAGACAACCCCCTATGAGCAAGCGCTTGGCGACAGTGGGAAGGAAAAACTCCCTTTGCCACCTCCTGATAAAAAATGCTATATTACATTCTCTGAAATGGCAACATAAGGAGAAAAAATGAATAAAACCTTTGACAAGCTTCTTAGTGTGATAAAGTATTTCGCCATACTCGCATCAAATACTGGGAAATCTATTGTTTGACATGTTTAGCCACACCTGTGCAATAGCCAGTGTTCAGTGAAAGATCTCAGTGAAAAATGTGCCCAATCGCTGACCTGAACAGGTCATGAGCTGATCTTGATCTTTTTGGTATGTGTTTTTGGGCAGTGTGACAACTGTAGTCATGACAAGAATCTCATGACAGTACCCGTGATGTCACAACCACGCTAACAAAATAATATCCTAGCCACACTATTTGCATATATTCAAAGTCAGCTTAACATTTGTTGCATGGAAAAATGTTTTAAAAGAACAGACAGCAATAACAATATGACGTTTGTACTTGTAGCTTTGTGTTGTGTTGTGCTACAGTTACACTAACCTGTGTGCAGGTATCTTTTGTGCATACTGCATAACTGCAGGTTCCACCAATGATGCAACAAGACAAGCATTTAAAGAAAAGAAAGATTATATCGGTTATTGCATTTAGAAGAGTGTGAAATTTACAAGTGCAAATATTATGTCTGTTTCTATTTCCTGATCTTACCTCTGTGCACCCGATCCTGCTGTTGGGATAAGACAGAGTTGAATGTTAGCGCTGAATCTTACCAATGCATTTGGAAATGCATGTTTGGAAATTATTTAAGACTTATTTTTAATACAAAATTAGTCAGGAAATAGCATATCAAATGTTGAAACTGAGAAATTTTCTTGTTTTTTTTTTTTTTTTTAAAAATGGCTGATTAAAAGGTTGTATAGGGTTAATTAGTGACATGATTAGGTATGAACGAGTTAGTTTGAATTTTTCAGAAGTATACATGGGAGGGGTTCACCACTCTGTGAGAACAAGTTAAGCATAATTCTCATCAGTGTAACTTCTTCATTTATGGTTCATGTCTTTAAAAGATTCAGACAATCCAGAGGAGTCTCTGTACATAAGAGACTGGGCTGAAAAAACAGCTGCGACCTTCAGGCCATCAGTCGGCGCTGCACTGGAATCATTAATACACACGGCAGGGGCAATTTTTACATCTGTGAAGGCACCACTGACGCCGCCATCCTGATGACATGGAAGGCTTATTTCACCAACACAATGTCAACTCAAACGCTGCACATATTACAGCAGCATGGCTCGGCAGTAAACGAGTCCAGGTGCTAAAGGGGAATACTTTTGCTTCTGTCGACAGCTCCCACACACTTACAAAGTCTTGTTAAAGTAAGTGGCAGTCCAACAAAGTGGTAAACATGTCCCATAGTGGTAAATTAACGATCCCAGGGTTTTCTGAATTTCTAAGTTGAGGATTCTTGGAAATACTTAGTGAATTTAGATTTGAGTTTGGGTTTTAGTGTGCCAGTGTTTGAATTGTTGAATCTTTTTCTTCCTGAGGTTTCTGTATTTCCTTTGACTGGTTTTTCAGTAAGAAGCTTCTGCAATCTTGTGTTTCAGTTCATGATCTCATTGATATTCTCGTGTGGTGAGTTTTGGTTTTATTGTACTGTTTGAGTTATTTCTTTCCAGAGTTGTGGATGCTTGTTCTAGTATAAGTTTCAGCTCATACCTTGAGTTTGTCATCTGCGTTTGGTTCCGTCAGCATTTCCTTCTTGGGTTTTTTTCTCAGGATTTGTCTTTGGATTGCCTTTTTGGACGTTGTTGTATTGGACTTATTTTGGCTATTAAAGCGCACTTTCGGTTGAACATTCTGCCCCTTAAGCGTACGTTTTTGGCATCTAACTTTGCAATCCACAGCCCTCAATTACAATTTTACACAAAGCGCCAACTTTTTTGGTCAATGAGTTTGTAGAAGTGGATCAAAAGCCACGTAGATTTGTATATATTTGTTGATTAAAATAACATAATGCTTATATAATGCTGATGCTAAAAAGAAGCTCCTATCCTATTCTAAGAGACTGGTTACAGACAAATGTTGAAACTGTCAACAATACCGGCGTCATATCAGGGAGAAGAAGCATTTGGTACGTCACGAAATGAGCAAAAGGGTACATGTAGCTTTAAAATCATGCTGCTGAAATAATATTTGGGCAAAATGTCTCTGGTTGTGTAATAATAATAATAATACATTTGATTTGTGGGCGCCTTTCTAAAACCCAAGGTCACCGTGCAAAGCATAGAATATAAACAGTAAAAGGATACAAAACATTTTCAGTAAAACTAGTGGAAAGAATTGATTCTAAGAACTAACCTATTGTTCGTCTTATTTCTCTGCTTAAGCCTATTATTGTTGTCCAGAAACGACCTAAACACACCCATGAACCGCACTGTTGTTGCACCATTTTGAGTCATTCTCACATACACCATTATTCATGGCTTAAATAAATACTGGTGTCATTAAAAAACAAATATGTATAAATCCACAGGTGAAAATGGTCCTCATCAAAAGCACTGTTTACTTGCGTTTGAATGACCCTTACAAGAAGTTCATGAGCCACTTGAACATGAGTGAGATTTTTTTTTAAAAGAAAAAACTATATTATCTTATAAATATTAATATGTTAATTTTAGATTATAGTGTGTAAAGTGTGTAATGTGTAGGTTTCTTAATCTACTGGAAAGAGACCCTGTCCAAGGCAAAATGACCATCGATCTTATGTAAATATTATTTAAGTGTCAGGGTTGCACATCAGCCGAATAATTTTCTCCCACACTCTGGCAAGATAGTTTTTAGCCAACATTAACTAAACCTGAGCAAATAAAGCTTGGTTGCATTAATGCACACTCATTGTTCTGGTGAGTACTTACAGCAGCAGGACAATGTTTGTGGGGCTACAATAGTCGTGTTCCTTATGACTCACAGGTCATGGGAATAAAGGAGCATGAAAACGTCTCAGCAACAGTTGTAATGAGATCATTTTGTTGTCAGTTTGGGAGATTTTTTTTCCAATCATGCCACCAGTCTTTCCCTTGGGTGAAATTAAATTAAAGACACAAAACTTCCTCTTACCAAAGGTAAACCCCAGCAGGTAAACCAATAGGAACAGGTAACGTGCTCTCATAATGCAAGCAGTCTCATGAGATGTGAGGGCTTTGTGCTGAAAATCACTGGGGAGAGAAGAAGAGAAAGCAGGTGACACAGTCATCTAGCCATTACAGGCATCACATAACTAGCAGGTGGATTAATGATCAGGATGTTAAAACAGCTCACGCGGGGTACCGAAGTGCTATATATCACAAATGATCTTGGCAATCATCAAATTAGAAGCGTGTCGCTTCTGGTTCATCTAAAGCTTGAAACATTATAAAACCTTTTTAGGCAAACAATGAAAAGTCAGTTCATTGCTGACCTTTCATTCGCATGCCTGTGTGTTTAGTGGCTGAAAGGAATCAGGGAGTGGCTGTCAGATGTCTTACATTCAGCCACATAAAACGACTTTTAACATAGCGACATTAAAGCATGATGAGAGAGCTGAAGTATCAGTGGAAGGAATGCTGAAGCCCTGCCTCACACGCCTGATAACAATGAAAACAAAGACGACATTCACATGACCCTGCTCATAAAACACACTGCAAATTGTCCCCACTCAGTATAGTTATTCCTTTAAAAAACTAATTTTGTCTTTTGCGGCGATTTCCTTCAGAAATGACCTAAAACTTCATCTAAATCTGCTGCTCGGTGCCGTTGCAAAAATAAAGAATCTTTTCACAGAACTGTACTTCTGTTTGGATACAGTGAAAACAGATAATGCACTGATGAGGTCATTGTTACGCTTGGCCATGAAAACCATTGTCACAGTGTTAGGCACTTGCTTCTGTTCCTCGAGAAGCATATAAAGAAGTTAAAACATTCTCAGATTATATCAAGCTTATTAAATGTGACACCTGCACGCGATATTGAGAGTCATGCTGGTATCTGTAAATGCTGCTCTTTTACACATTAGCCATGAAGAGAGAAATGTGTTAGTCTCTCAGACCAAACATGTACCTCCACCTACACGTCAGGTCTTCTGAAAGGACTTCGATATAGTGACCAAAACCTTTATCAATATACATGTGATTACTTTATAAGGAGCAGCTTTTTTCTGCATATGGGAGGTTTGTTTGTTTCCACAAAGCGGCCACACACTCACACAACGTATAGAACCAACATTACTTATTTAGCTTTTTGAGTTTTCTCAACTGTTATTTTTCTTATTTTACAAGACTTTTGTAAATTTGAGGTTTCTTGTTCACCTAATTCCAATTTTCCCGTGAGGGAATATTAACCCATTTATATCATCGTGATCACAGTACTAGAAGACTTGTGTGGCTCAGATTCATTACCATTAGCACACACAAATTTGCTAATGCTCAATTTATTTCAGATGTTTTTGGGGGATTTTTTTTGTTGTTGTTGCCCTTATTTATTTATTCATTTTGATAGGAAAGGAAAGCTGGGAGGAAGACCAGGGGAAGACACTCAGTAAAAGACCCATGGGTGGATTTGACGCTGGCCTCTGAATGATTATGTGGTAGAAATAAAATGTGAAAAAAATGAAAGCGGATTTAGATTTTTACTCATGCCATACACAATGACCTCCTCTAATCCAGTAACAGTCAAACTATGATCAGTTACTTAAAGAAGAGAAAAACATATAATGTTATAGATAAATTGTGCAGTTCTCATTCTGCGAATATTTTCTGTAAGTAACGAGTACACATCGGTTCCCCCCAAAACTCATCACATGTTGCAACATACATCAGTGTGCGAGAACAAATAATTATTTAAGGTTTAAATGTTTGCTCAGTATCAGTCCTCCTCCTCAGGCCTTTGTAGGTCTGCTGGGTGAAAGACCAATACCACTGAGACACTGCGATTAACAGAAGGGGTGTGAACATGCCGGAAAACGATAGTACTTTTAATGCTGGTTACACAATGTTGGCCAAATTTGCATACAATTAAAAACAAAAACAAACACGTTTGAAATTTCAGAGTCCTTATTCTAAACGTTAGCTTAAGATATATAAAGCAAATAGTATTGTAGTGTTATTGGAGGTCATCTGAACTGTCAGTTTATGCAGAATAAAATAAAGACTAAAAAGACTGAAAGACTGCTTTCACTTTTGAGTAAAAATAAGTAAAAATAAATAAGCACTTTATTTTTTATGCTTTACTTACAGAAGTGTAATAATTTGTACCATTTGTTGTATGCAGTTTGAATTTATTATACTACTTCTGTGTTTACATTGTTTTGAATGCCGTGTATTTTCTTATGAAAAAATAAAATCCTGTAATCTTTTGATCTCCTTTAGAAAGTCATATGTTTTATTGGTACCACTGTAAGGAGCACAGCATGCCTCTCCTTCAAGGATAACCCACCGACCTGTCATTCCCGTCAATGAAATGCCCAAACAGCACGTTGTCACTGGAGGTACACACTCGCACGGCAAGAAGGACCAGATTATTATGAGCTGAAGTGATTTTCTGCTTTATCTGCATCTGTTTGCTACTGAATAACCAGCCTACATACACCAGTAATTAAACATCTCTCGAATAGAAGTAGGTCTATGAGTTAAGTCTGTGATAAGCTTTAAAATTAGCAATATGTTCTTTTGATGGAGTTTCAGGGCTGGCTAGGAACTTAAATTGATATAACAGCATGAAATCAAAGCCAGATTTCTTACCAGATCACGTCTGTAGGTAGAGTTGTTCAAGTCTTGTAAATAACCTCTGTTAAACACTGTCTCCTGACACTTGAGGCACCGGTGCACGAGTAAAGGGTGTGTTTCCATGTGACGGTGACACTAGTAATGATGGCTGAATCCTACCTGTTGGTCAAGAGGGCTGGCCCCTTTTTTTGTAGGAGTGTATTACACTGTAATCAGAGCTTTTATGTAGATGACGGCAAGTGATCTGCTGCTTTGTGTATGAATGTCTGTATAAAGTGTAGCAAGAGAGGGGAAGAAAAAGGCAAAGTTATTTCTGAATGGCAGGTTACACTTCCACTTTATTTGCTTTTGGATTTCTTGCCAACTTGGTGTAGACACCAAAATAAGGACTGACTTATAAACATTTTTCCCAACGATGAAAAAAGAGATTTTATTTATCTTCAGGCTTTAAAGTGATGAATTCCTCTGTACATTTAGTAACTGTTGCCGTTCACACTGCCGAGGCACCGTAAAATCAAGATATGTACAGTAAATGCTGCGTCCAACCATTTTGAACACAAGCTATTTTGGGCTTTGAGAGGGTTTATTCACCTGTTGTTATCACAAACACGTACAGCATGGCATGTACATGCAGATCCGGTTAAACTGGTTTGCTGCTCCTTTGGCTGAAAAGAGGAATGAATACAGTTTTTACCAGAGGGGATTTGTTCAGGGAACATGGCATCTGACTGGTATGGTGAGAACATAAGTCAGAGTTATTTCACAATATGAAGAAGGAGAATAAATCCCAGCATGTTCTCAAATACCTCGCTATTACCTTAAAACAGTATTTGAGCCTGATGCCATGTCACTGATGTCCAAATGTACTAATTTACGCTGGTGAATTAACGGCGAGTGGTCACGCTGCCTCTTACCGCCAGCACTCTTTACTCACCTGAACCAACATGTCCATTATTAAAGACATATGAGAACCTTCAGACAACCTCCCAAGTGTGTCTGCAGTTCATCTGTGAGTGACGCATTCTTGTGCACTTCCAGAAAAACAATACTAAGACACATGTGAAAGTATGCAACAAGTCGCATTGCAGATGTGCAACAAGTCTTACCACTCCTCTTGAAGCTGTCGGTTTGTTTGTGCACCATGTCTGTTTTCCTTATTCAATATCTTCAGTGTATCGTATTACATCTCTCTAGCTACTTATGAAAAGCACATGGGTATTGATATTCACGGCCGTTTGGGAGGCATTAGGCTGTCCATGTAATGAATCACAGTCAGATGTTAGGTGCAATTAACGCATTGCTTTCAGGTCACGTTCAGCTCTCCTGTAAGTTTCTTCAAATCTTTTTTTTTTCTTCCCATTTTGTCCAGTTTTTCCACTTGTCATAAATTCCAAGGTCCCAGATTTCATCTTGTTTTTCTTGAAGCCACAACAGACATGTGCACATTCATGGTATGAATTCAACAAGCATTCCTCAGAAGAAAAGTTGTTTTTTCTTTTTTTTTAAGTTGTTACAAATTCCAATATGACCAGTCAGGGATGGAATGAGTTTTTCTGCCCCTTTTTTTTCTTTTTCCATGTCACAACACTGATATTTCCCATTCCATGATATGTTAACTTACTGCTCTAAACGTTGGGTTGTATGTAACCAGATGAATGCTGATTAGCTTTTTGGTTTTTTAGACATTTTCATACATTTTCATAAACTTTACAGCTTGTCCTGATAAAGGACATCCGTATTACACCAAAGAAGTGAAGTTATACAGCAGATTTAATTAAATCATAGAAAAGTTCCTGTATTTTCATTATTTAATATAGATAGATTTTTTTTTTTACATTTTTATTTTATTTTATCATTATTTTCTTACAATACATCCACAGTAAAATAAATAAATGCGTAAATAAAATAGGACATTTTCTGGTAATTAACGAAAACTTTCTGTTTTACAATTGCAGGATTGTGAAAATGAGCTACCAGAACTACTTTCTCTAATTTTACACATTTATGTCATACAATTTAAGCCTAAATAATTGTGCCAACAGAATTATTTTATTTACTACAGAATTATTTTTTCATTTATTTATTATTTTATTTTATTTATTACATTGGACATGTCTTTATCAATTAGAAAAACTCATTTGAAATTGGACTTTTTTTTCTTATATTGAGAAAAAAATGTAAGTTACGCTTATTCACACTGACAGAAAGGATATTTTCACTGGTCCATTTAATATCAAAGTGACCTACCATGTAAAATGGGTTTGACATCACTAGAATAAGACAACCAAACAACTGGGTTGCACAAAATAAAAGAAATATCTCAAGTATACTCAGCAAAAATATAAACGCAACACTTTTGTTTCTGCTCCCATTTTCCATGAGATGGACTTAAAGATCTAAAATTCATTCCAGATACACAATATTACCATTTCTCTCAAACATTGTTCACAAATCAGTCTAAATGTGTGATAGTGAGCACTTCTGCTTTGCTAAGATAATCCATCCCACCTCACAGGTGTGCCACATCAAGATGCTGATCTGACATCATGAGTAGTGCACAGGTGTACCTTATACTGCCCACAATAAAAGGCCATCCTGGAATGTGCAGTTTTTTGCTTTATTGGGGGTCTGGGGACTCAGAACCGGTCAGTATCTGGTGTGACCACCATTGGCCTCATGCAGTGCAACACATCTTCTTCGCATAGAGTTTATCAGATTGTCAATTGTGGCCTGTGGAATGTTGGTCCACTCCTCTTCAATGGCTGTGCGAAGTTGTTGGATATTAGTGGGAAGTGG
>VVHJ01036388.1:42146-71772 GCA_015107715.1 Tylochromis polylepis | reverse complement strand
CACAGAATGCACACATAAAACACAAACAGGCTAGCCACCAGAGACGCTTCTGTATGCTCAATTAGTTTGAAAATTGAGTGGTTCTGTGGTGCAGCCAAGACAGAATGTGAAATAGATCTGGTTGAGCTGATCAAGGCACAAGCATGGTCACTGCCAAAATAAAAGACACTAATTACTCTGTGGCATAAAATACCCAGTAACTTACATGTGCTTAAATATGCACAGACCTCTGAGCGGAGAAAAACAGGAACATTAAAAAAAAATGTGTTGTGTGTCATGGAATAAAATGCTTGCCATTGAGCTGGAAGATGTTCCTGGTGGACAGACTTCCTCCTCTGAAACCGCTGGTGACTTCCCGAGGCGTGATGATATGCGAGAGAGAGAGAGACTGCATCATATCTGCTGGCCTCTTTCTGCCGGGGTCTGCAGGGCACCCTGTAGGAGAAACGGCAGCTTTTAGTTCTATATACTGACATATGAAACACCTTTGAAAGAACTTTGATTCATTAACTCTAACTAACAACCTAGTTATTATCTAAAAAAGGAGGGCTGTACAGTCATTGTGAGACCAGCTCCATCTGTACTGACCTTCACCTTCACTATTATCTGTTACACTTTTAACACTTGCTCCACCTACTGCCGTGGCATTCACATGGCATTGTGTACATACACTGTTTTTCAATTTATTATGCAATAGTGAAACAACTATACATAACAATTATTTCCTTGAAAGTTTTTTTTTTTTTTTTAAAAATCATATATCAACTGATATCTCAGTTCTTATGTAACATAGGAACCCAGAAATACCTTTCTGAACATCTAAAACATAGAGTACATAGTTCAATGTCTTGCAAGAGGCATGAAAGTATAACATCAATATTTTGCAAAAGCTGACGAAGATATTATCAACCTTTGAAAATCTCCGGATGAATTTGGCAACACTGGTGAGATTAAGGCTTATTAAATAAAGCTCAAATAAATCAGAATGATAGGAATTAAAGGAGTACAGAACAAGTCACTATTTAGCAGCAAACGGTTGTATGAGACTGCTGTAGTGTCTCTGGATTGCTAAGAACCTCTCAAGGCAGGATCCTCCACAGTCTGGCAGCTGTGCAGAAAGCTGCAGCTATGTCATCCTTAGCCAAAGCTCATAAAGAGAGATTTTTGCTCAAAAGTCAGCTGGCTCTGAAATACACAAAGACTGCGTGTTACTTTCCAAGAGATGGAGCTCTGAATATTTTGTGATATGCTTACTCTGTCCAATCAAAAGGGTGACATTAGTACAGATGTACATGTTTTTGGAGTGGCCACTTCAGGCTGGAGCTAAAAGCGAGTCGATCCCAAACCCAGATCCCAGTCACAGACAATGATACTAAAATGCCCAAGTTTATAGAAGCAAAACTGTTTTTGTCTCTTAATTACCCCTTCAAAACAACTGCAAGGGTGGTGTTTTAATTAAGGTATCAAAGCTAAAGTTGTGCCTTATTGGTGGTATGGTCTGTTTGAATGACAGGTGGATGTTGACACAGGCCATTAGCTGCCTGCTAGCTGTCACCTCCACTAATTTGACACACTGAACTGAGCCCCCTGATAACATGTGCGGCGTTACTTAGCACTAATTAGCAGGTATTTGTGTCTGTGCAACGCACCCATGTCCATCTTTTACAAACTCTCTATGATTCAACCTGGTGATTTACTACTGTGTATAAAATGAAATGTCATTAGCGCTGCACCATCAGGCTATACTCATTAACTCCCTCTATGAAGTATTTTGTCAGACCGCGTGTTACATTTCATTTCCGTCACTTTTCATTTAGGATTTATTTGAGTTAGTTGTCATTCTTTTTTTTTCATTTTTTATAATACTGCATCATTATTTTTATATTGTGTTTTCTTTTTTAGTATTATAAAATGTCACGCAACAGCATTTCTACTGTAGAAACAGGCAACATTTCCACCATTATGTATATTGCTGCAAGCAAGCGTAGTTCATCTCTGTCCTGCTGAATAGCAAGCTTCGGCTGGTTGGGGTATGCATACAACAGGCTGTGTATAGAAGAGATTAGCATTGTGTTTACACTCACATTCTTGTCCTTTGCACAACAAATTCCATGTAAAATGCATCTCCACCCTTTAAAAGTTGTCGTGTTTGTCCTATCTTGCTAAGAACTGGGATATAGTAAATAAAATAACGGTCCTCCTTGTGAATAACCTTCGTTCACGGCACAAAAAACTGTGCCAATAAAGGAACTTACTCGAGATATCTCACAAAACCTACAATAAAAGTGACTTGCAGATAAGGCTACTGCAAGTTTTATCCAACTTTCAAAATGTACTGCAGACTTTATTTATAGAGTCAATATTTGTTCAGTCAAGCTTTTTTTTTAATGCTACAATAACAACTTTGAAGATTTTTTTTCTTTGTTTTCAGTTAATCACATGTTATGTGCTTAGAACTGTATCAGGAGCACAACAAAGGCTTGCAAGCACAGTTATCTCTTATTGCTCCTCTGGAAGCTAAAAAGAAGGGTCTGAGGACATATCCTCTATGTTTACGATAAAACAACAGCGAACAGATTTAGGTCAAAGTTCTCTTTAAAGTCACATGCAAAACAACACATTTTTCACTGCCGGCACTGCCAAAGTGAAAACATTCCAGTGACAGTTGAGGGAAGATCAATACATGGAGACAAGCCTACAGTGGTAATTAGTGGCCTGAAATTGCCAGAAAGGTTTGGACACAAAAAGCTGGCAATGCGATGAGTCATGCTGATGGATGGGTTTGTTGGCCTCTGTCTGGTTTGGCTGAGTGCTGGGTGTCAGTGATGAAGTAAGACACTTGAACACAGAGCAGTTAAATATCACCTGGAACTATCTGCCAGTATTTCTGGGATGGGGGCTGGCCACAGATTTACACAACCTTATTCTAAAGAATTCTTAGATAAAAACAAAACAAAACAAAACAAAAAGATCTTTTACTCTATTAGTCCTGTCGTTACATGGGCTCTATGTTCAGGATCGTTTGAATAGCTCAGTTGACAGTTAAAAAAAATAAAAAATCCCAGGAGTATTCAACCTACTGTAATTGTGTCCCCTTTTTGTTTCCAGGATGGCAAAAACATAACTTTTCCCTCTTTTTAACAGGCAAGTGGATAAGTAAGTGCTTCATGGTGCACTTGTAGCAGGACAGTGAATGATGGTCAATATTACAGTTTCTCCAAACATTAATTCATCTTGTGTAGAGCCCCTGCAGTACAGCAGCTATGGGAAAGGCTTGTTTACACTTTTGAATGGTGCTTCACACACAAAATGCCCACTAAGGGAAGTGAAGGATAATTGCACAGAGTCGCAACTAAAACCAACGACCTGCAGTCGTGCACCACCTTCTGAAGAGCATTTTTAACTACCACGGGTCAAATAGTCTTTTACAGGTACAGGCCTCCACTTGGAAACAGTTAGTTACAATTTACAACACTTGACTGAAGAAGCAAGTCAAATTAAAAGTTTGCAACTGCTTAAATTACAGTGCACTTTGACACGTGCGCTCCCATTACTCCCCTCAGTTTCCAGGCTTTGAGCTGCTTAATTGTAGCATAAGAAGTTGTAGTATTTTCTGAGAGGCTGCGGGATACATAATCCAGGATGCTTTCATATGAAATATGGTGAGTGCAGCAATTAAGTGGCTTTACTGCCCAGAACTGACACCTCTGTTAGCTTATAAGAGTTTTACAAGGGTGTGCCAGAAGTACCCTCCAACTCTTTTAGAGGCCAACTTCTTCATCAACAATCTGATAATAGGCAGCAGCTAAATGAGTAATGGGGAGCTGGTATTGCCATGCAAACCGACACAGACAGCATAGCTCTGCAGATTAATGGGTGAGGTGTCTGCCGTCCCAGTGCATTCCTCTCATCATCCATCACCTTTCCCTGGCCACACGACTTAGCCAAATGTATTTGTTTTCAGCTGTGTTTCCCAAATATTACAGTAAAGACATCATCATCATCACCATCACCATCATCTGCAATCAGTTACAAAGCTGTGGAGAGCTCCTTCCCAAAACCTTCATTATGGACCTTTTGTTTTTGTCAAGAATGGCTTTGCTGATCAACAGAATTACACAATAAAGTGATAAGAAAGTGATAAGATGAACACCAAGTGCTACATGTCTATAATAAAACAAATGGACTGATGATGAACCCAATTATGATCCTCTGATTTAATCATTCAGTCATTTTAATTAATTGGCTATCACTACAACCATCATTAAGCCCAACAGATAATACCTACTTAAGTGCGTCTTCTGGTTGACGTGGGTGTCATATTATCTTTTTTTCCTACCTGCTGAATCACAGTGGCAGATTGTTAAGACAAAGCTCACGGTCCTCAGTACTTAATTACAACGTGATACTCCAGGTTTGTGCTGCAGACAAAGTCAGCACAGCATCTGCTGCTTCACATCGTCCGTATGGAGGAGAGTAATTGTGAACAAAGTGCCAGGGGGCTGAACTCTATCAAATTTATTGACTGCCTCTCACTGTTGCATGACAATAACCCTTCTCTGCAGTAACCCACCTGCCTGCCCTCATTGCTCTGCTGGCAGTTCTCGAGGTTAAGGTCACATCAAACCACTGATTTACTGGGCCCCAGAACAAATGGGAGCAAGCACCAAGGGGGTTTCAAAGTAGCCTGCAATATTCGATTTCTTCTGCCTCCCCGTTCCAGGCCACTGACCTTTCAGAATAAGCAGATATTCTCTCACCTCAAGGCTAAAAGCAAGGCATATGAAGTCAGCTGACTACAAGAGCCTTTAATGAGTGGATATACTGTTTGTGCACTCCCGAGGGAAGTCATCTATAGCTAAACTAATTGTTAGGTAAATTTCCCGGATATTTTGTTTCACTTGTGCCAGCTTTGGGCAGAAATCTCTCGACTTGTTCATGCTGTAGCAATCGGTCTCTCTGGGGCTTATCAGGCTGGTGCAGATGAGGAGCACTGTGGTCTGGAGAAGGTTCTAATCTGTCTCCTCTACTGTGCTGAAGCAGATACACGCTGTCGGTTTGTGTATGGTGTGTTGGGAGAGATGTGTGTATATGAGGACTACTTAAAGGGACGCCAACAGAAAGAACGAGTTGGAGAGAAAGGATCTAGCCACAACACAGTCAGCAAAACTAGTTTACATCAAAAGGCTTTCCTTTCTGTCACATATGGGCTGTTTTAATGTTGGTAAATATTACTGTCATTTCAGAGTGGATTAAAAAAAGCACCTCCTATTTCTACTTTTTCTTTGGCAATGTAAGCAGTTTTACCCTTTTTAATGAGTCAAATAAGGTAGAATTGGAGAAGCTGTTAAATAAACACACATTTGGGATCAGTCACAGAAACATATCTGTGTTAAATCTGAACTAATGACAACTTTTAAATAACAAAACAACAGATCAGCTTTAAGTAAAAACCTCTAAATCACCCTTTAAGTGAAAGGGGTCACCGGGTGATAAACCTGTTGTGCTGGTTGTTTGACTCTCACTCTGTACTCTCATTAACTTTGTTTCTAGCAGATGCAGGCAACAGTTTCCAAGTATCAAGGTCTCACAGGCCCTCTGCAGGCTGCTTGCCTAATACCAAACAACATCCAAACAAAAACACCAACTAGAGTCTGAGCATAGCAGGACCCCCTAAAACAGAATTTGGTGAAGACCAACACTAATGTAGGGACAGATTAAAGGAGAGACAATCAGGGGGTCAGATACTCTGTTTGTCTGGACACAACTGTCGAGAAATAAAGAGTTTAACTATTAATTTCATGGTAATCTTCTTATTTTGACGGTGAAAGAGAAAATCTAACCTGATGTAACCCTGTGCTGGCACTAAGTAAACATCTAATGCTTGGAACTAAAATCAGTTAAAAATAATAACAATAATAATAATAATACTGTCCTATCCTCAAATCTTACATTTATTTGAACAGTAAATGCAGCATCCTGACACTTACTATGAATAAAACAACTGGAAAAAACAATGTCCATGATATATGATATACATACAATGACAAATGTGTATCATGTGTTATTTTTATATATATCATATTGTTTCACAATAGCATCAGGGTTTACTAAAAATGCAGAGATAATATTGTTATCCTTAGATCCTACTGCCGTGACAAAAACATCTGGGGAAATCTGCAGCACATGTAAGGAAAGGATTTTCAGGGCAGCTGTGAATGTTCACAGTCCCACTGAAGGAGCCACTGCTTTTGAGTTCAGCACACACCCCTGTGGTGGTTTTTTAAGGCGTCCTTCAGCTTTAAAGCTTAAAATTGATGAAAAACAATGTCTTGTTTGCTTCTTCCATTGTTTATTTATCACTTCATTCAGGCTTTATCTGTACCCATCTGACTTCTATCCATTCGCTTTTCCTTCCTTTCTTGTTTTAGAGAGACAATACATACATTAAAAAGCCATCAGTCAGTGCACAGTATCCATCTATGGAAAAGCTCTATGCTTTACATCATAATGACACAATGGACTGGAAAGCTTATTCAGTTTTTGTCTCTTCTCTGTCTTTGGGTTGAAGTTGCTCACTGATTGTAATGACTCTGAATTGATTAGTACTGCCTTTAAAATGTTGCTGGACAATTGCGTTGAGGTTAAAAAAAAATTTCCTTTTAATGTATCTTTCCCTCTGTTTCCACCACCCCCACCCCACCCAAAGTTTATTGTGGGTTTACCAGAAGAAATCAATAAAGCATCAGAGTTTTCCTCCTGACACACCAGTCAATCAGTTTCATGGGACGTGCAGGCGGTCGTCATGGTTTAAAGACTCCTCATCTGCTCCTATAGTGTTCTGTGTGGGAGCACTGTCATTCTTCCTAATATACTGCAGCAAAAAGCAAACCCTTGATTTCACAACTCGCTATTATTCAACTAAGCCACTTCCTTTTGTTCTTTACGACACTATTAATAAAAGCTGCTTTATAGAATGATTGAATAGGCCTGACAGCGTATATCATTACCATTTAATTAATTACTTGTCAATCCCACCTTGTGATAATTAAAAAGGATATCATTCGGTGTTTCACTCTTTTTCATTTGGAAATGACAGTATGCCACTCATTTTTTTCAATAAAGCCTAATTCTGATGAATTCCCAAAGGAGAGAAGTAAAGACATGATTAATAGCATGCATGACTGAAACACATAAAATTACAAAAGGGGGTGAGCAGTAGGTAGTCACGTCTGTGTGGCTTGTGAATAATAAAAGGCTTGGGGGATGATAATATAATGACACATGTATATCATATATTATTTATAATATAAATCATATTCTTTCCACAGTGACATCAGGGTTCACTGAAAATGCAGAAATAATTTAACACAGCACTAATTTTATCAGTACTACAAGAGTCGTATGATTCCCAGCCTTGTGCTCGTTTGACAAAGTGTCTTAAGTGTAACTTTAGACAAATTCTCTGCAAAAACATAGAATTTGTTCCAATTACTTTAGTTCAATGTATGAGAAATGCCAACGATAACACAGCTTCACAGACACCTTGCATCAACAAGGTGATTCCATAAGCGGTATTAGCTGAAAAGTTGTGTATGTCTTGGCATCTGACCCTTAAGTTGATCCATCTACTGTTCACTGAAGCCTCATTAGAAACTGTGACAGTTGAAGGGTGGCTGTCAAGAAGCCATTCTTAAGCAAGGGGGGAAAAAAAGAAAAGGCTGAGGCATGCCAAATTATGCCAGAGCTGGGCTGCAAATCAGTGGTAACAGATCTTATGAAGTGATGAATTTAAATTGGAAATTTCTGGTTCATATTCTGTGCAGTATGTACAAAAGAGGTCATGAGAGAAGTATAACAGTGAGAGTCTTGCTTTCAAAATCATGAACACATGAACAGGGTCATATGGAAAGCATTTGATTGGCAACAGCTTCACGTCTTAGCATGCCAATAATACCAAAAAACACTCCCAGTGCAGTAAAAGCATACCTGGATAGAAAAACACACATTTGGAAAACTGTCAGTCATGGATTGGTCTCCCCAGAGCATGGACCATATTGGATACATTAAGGCCTTTTGTGTCCTTTTCTGTTAATTTAGTTGGATTAAGACAACCACTTTCTGTATATGTATCCAAATAAATTCCAAGCAGCAACAGGGGGAAGCATTACACCATGCAAGCCAGTGTCTGGCTTTTAATGTGAAACATTTGTGAAGGAAATGCTGAGTGTCACTGATTGTACCTTAAGAGCAGTACCATTTTATAAATGGAAACTTCACAAGCAAATCAACTGGAATTATTGAATGAACACAACTGAATGAGCATTTCTGCAAGAGAGGAATCCCAGTGCAGTAGAGTATTAGACGACTATCGGTGTGTATTAGACACTTCCTCTTATTGTTTTTGATAAATGGCAACAGCAATTTTCATCAGAACCAAATAAACACTGATAAAAGAGAGGATTGCTACAAAAACATAGTGTAGGAAGTGACCAACATTTAAGAATTTACCAGATCAGACTACCTTAGGCTGCTGAACATCATTCTATAATAACGGTTCACTGAAAAATTTCTGCTGCTGCTGCCACGCACACCTCCATCATTGACATTTTCAAGCAACTTTCCTTCACCTCTCAAGCTGAAATCTAGGCGCTATATCTGCACTGTATCACCACAAGTACACACCCTGTCTCTCAGCTTGGCCAGTGGTCCTTTGTTGAGCCTGTGCAGTGGGGATTTAAAGGCAGGGGAGAAGAAAAATGCTAAATCTATATAGGAGCCTTGTAATCCTTCCACTGAACTTAAAAATCAGAAAAATTGTAGTTTCAGGGTTCTCATATTATATCAGTGATATACTCTACCTGTCCTCCTCTCATTTTTGCCATCCTGGCTCATCATACAACCTGCCCACGCTCAGTTACACCTGTCTGTCTATATGTCTGTGAGTACAAGAGTGCCTACCTTTCAGGCATGTATGAATGGCTTGATATGCATCTATGCTTGTGTGTGTGCGTGTGTGTGTGCGTGTCTGTGGGCGCGTGCATGCGCGCGTGTGTCCTTTCTATCAAATGCTGGCTTCACATCCTTCACCACCCACCAAATAAGACTGCTGATTCATTATGGCTTGATGACAGATGCTGAGAGAGAAAGAGAGACGCGGTGGATATTGGAGAGGTGAGAGCGGTAAAACAAACAGCCAGATAGAAGGTGGAAGCAAGCGTGTGATAGAAGGGTAAGAGGTAAATGGATGAATAAGAGAGAACAGGAAGACAGTGATAAAGAGTGAAGAGAGGAGGGAGAATGTGAGAAAGGCAGCGACAGATGGAAGCTGAAACAAAGAAAAGTGCTTGCGAGTACTCCCTCCCCAAATTGATTCTGACTGTCGGCCAGGGTGCCTGATGGATATCTGAGCCTTGATTGGAATTTACATGCCAGACACAACCCTCCTCCTTGCATCCCCAGCACACCTAATAACCCGCTGCGCTCTCAACCTGCTTTGAGTGATAAGCCCAATGAGAAAGTGCTGGCATATTTAGCCCTAACAATGGCACACCGAAGAGTTTTGGAGGCCTGGAGAAGGATGCATTGTTTATGAGAGGGAGTATCGTTTCAACAGTTGATTAATGGCAGGGAAGCTATCGTCAGCTGCCATCGCGCCACAGGGGCACGCCGGGCCCAAATTGGATGAGCGCAAAGGAAGAGGCAAGGTGTTCAATTGCTAGACGAAGCGGAACTATCACATCAAGATATTTTTGCTTTGGCACGGCCGTTGCTTTGCAAGCCTGCACACCTCTGTTTGCTGCTGTTGAAAATGGGAACTCTGAACAGCAGCAGCAGTAGTAGGGATCCACTGCCATTTCTCAACTCTACACATCACCAAGAGTAAATAGACAACATTACTTTATAAGGCTCCAATGGAATATGACCTGACTATAAAACACTCATAAATATTTCAGATGTAAAGGGGGATTTGGGTGATATCGAAAGGGAATTTTCCCATAAAAGCTCAAACAAATGTAACTCTGTGTTTTCCAGGCTTTGCTTACATTTACCTTCACATTATCAGAGCGCAACCACCGAACCATTTGCACTTTATCACACACACATTCACTCCGTGTCCCAGTGGAAGCCGCACGAGGGTTTAGCCTTTAAAAGAGTGCCTGCTAACGGCAATAAAACTTGCGACCAACTAACTGGCAGGTCCAATGAATTCTTTCCAGTGCTTTAAGCATTGAGCTTCTTCCATGTGTCCCCAGTAGAGCATGAAGATAAACGACAATATCAGAAGTCTCTTGCATACAGTATATCCATTAAAAATCATGACAGCGGGGAATTATGGTCATCGCAGCCATGGAATACAGATCAGTGATTATGCACAAGAGCCTAAGGTTGTTGCAGAGTCATGAGATGGTTCTTCAATTAAAGGCACTGAAAGAAGACCTTGAATAGTGATCGTGCTGTCACACCTAAGGATATTATTTTGTTAATCTCTCTCTGTTGGCCTTGTTACAGTTGAAAAATGTTGCTACAGCTACAGCTGAGGCACAATTCATTTAGAATATTCAAGAGAATTGCTGCTTTATTCGCGACGTTGGTATTTTTGTGCCAACATGTGGTGAGCAAAGTTACAGTTGAGCAATAGAGTTGCAACTGAGTCTTTCTGTACTTGCCAATGTTGCCTGTGCGTATGTGGAGCCGGCCTCTGATGATGGTGTGAACTGTCATGGGGCTGGAGGCAGTGTGTCGACGGAGGTCTGGGTTTGTCAGTAAGGTGTCCTCTCCCACGTAATCAGTGGTCAGTACCTCCACCTCGTGAAGCGCCTGTACTGCCGATTTACGCTGACGCAACATGTACTACAGATTCAAAATGCGAGAGTAAAAACGACATGAGACGCATTGGTAACACCTTACAATTACTACACTATTACATATTAGTAAGGTACTCATTCATCATTTAGAAAGCATTACTTCTATAATATAGCTCTAAATGGTTCCTTCTGGATTAATAAGTTGAGAAAACATGTTTAATGAAATATTTTCAAACTTTATAAGTAATGGATTCCCATATCTAAACAGAGTATTGCATTAAGTACAAACCAATTATTTATGATCTCTTAATGATTCATGGTGACTTTTAGAAAGTGTACCATAAGTATTAACAAAGCCTTATGCTTATTCGTACATATAACAATTGCGATATACACTTATCGTAATTGTTGTGGAAATAATCAGCGACAATACCAATGCAGCAGCCTTCGTTTCCTGTTCTCAGTTGACAGGGGGGCAAACGGTGTGGTCTTCTGCTGCTACAGAAGACCACACCGTTTTAGGTTTTAATTTGTTTTTCAGAGATGCTCTTCTCCATACCTTGATATATGAGTTACTGTTACCTTCCTATCAGCTCAAAGCAATCTGGCTATTCTCCTTTAGCATACTAGCAAGCTATAAATAACAAGATATAACTAATAAAGTGGCCACTGAATGTATATAGTCATAGCTTTTAACTGTCCCTGTTTTTGTATCACAAAGAAGGGTAATTTGTGCTTGCTCTGGTTTTCTTACATGTGAGACTTACAACAGCTGTTATGAAATGTGTATTTTGTGTTTTAAAAAAGGTTGTTCTCATATCTGAACTTCTATAATCTCTTGCGTGGTTCTCTCTTTCAAAAAAGGATGCTGTCTTTTTTCTATTTCTCATTAACTCCAGAAGTTTTTTGAAAATATCAGGTGAGCTGAAGTCCAGTGTTGTGGTTCTAAACCATAATGGTCACAGTATGGTCACAGGTTTGACCTCACAGGCTTTTACCTTGAGCTCGATAGCAGTAGAACCTATCAGGAGCAAGGAGTCACTGTCCCAGATGTCAATATGCATGGTGTGGAGAGCCAGGTAGCGAAGAAACCAGCGCTTCTCTCCTGGCCTCAGGAAACTATCATCTACTCTGAACTGCAGCTGCAGACCTGGAGAGCCTGAACAAGGAGAGAGAGGACTTCAAATAAAAGAAAGCAATAACGGTAACCTAATATGGATGTGAACTCCTGAATTACAGAAAAGACAAAATGACAACAAATATCACTGCCCAAATATAACTGGACACCAGTTTATTTTTAACACCGTCAAGAAAAAAAAGCCTGACATTATTGAATGTATCCCATGGAGTTCTTATAAACACACTACTGTAACAATCAAACATGTTCAATCGATTTTCTGGATAAAATACACTAGTGTGCAAAAGTCTTGAGTCACCGTATTTGTTTGTTAAGTCACTAAACAGTGGCTAACAATCATTTGAGCATATAAAAGGCACCTAACTCAAGGAATGAACCAATAATGTGTCTAAGACTGATCAGTGCTGATTCATCTACTGCTCTTCTGGAGTGATGAATCCAAATCTGAAACTTCTGGTTCAAATTGTTTTCAGTATGTACAGACTGGGTCAGGAGAAAGGTACAACAGTGAGTGTCTACAGCCATCTGTAAAACACGGTGGAGGCTCTGTCATGGTTTGGGGCTGCATTGTAGCCAGTGGTGGTTGGAGGTCTTGTCAAAATTAATGGAATTAGGAGCACAGAAAAACACCACCAGATTTTGGTCTTCCATGCAATACCATCCGGAAAGCAGCTGAATGGCAACAGCTTCATTTTTAAGCATGAACACACTGCCAGTGCAGTAAAAGCATACCTGTATAGAAAATCACACAGTGTAACACTATCAGTCATGGATTGGCCTCCACAGAGCCCAGATGTCAACATTTCTGAAGCGGTGTGGGATCATCTTGATAGAGAACAGAACAAAAGGCAGCCAACATCCAAAGACGAGCTTTGAATGTCCTTCAAGAAGCCTGGAGATATTCCTGAAGATACTTAAAGACATTACAAGAAAGCTGCCTAAGAGGGTTCAGACTGTGCTGAAGAATAAAGGTGATCATATCAAATGATGACTTTTAAGTTTGTATTGTATAAACTCTTTTTTTTGTCCTTATTTACTATATTTTCATGTCTGTTTACACATGTTTCAATACATTGTTGCACGTATTTCCCATTTTCCTTGGGAAAGATAAAGAAAGAAGGGTAGCTTAAGACTTGTTATTTGGAATCTTGTATTGCAATATTCACATGTTCTGTGTCTCTTCTTATAGTGCTGTAATTATTGTTGTGTAACTGCCATCAGTAAAGGTAAGAAGCATAGCACTAAACTGTGTTATTACTTTGCCACATTCTACTGTAAGATGCAGAGAAAATAGAGACTGACTGATTAAAACATTGCCAAATAGCTCAGCAAATGATCAGAAATTCCAGTTGATTCAGCACTGGTTAAAATTTTTAACTTCTGAAGAAACAATCATCCACTCAGAGCTGTATTAAGGCAGGAGACATCATCCCACCCTAGATGAGATCGTGGCAGCTATATAATAATAATAAGCATGATTTTCAATTTTCAAGAAAAACTTCTATAGGTAACTGCGCTAACTTACTGTTTCTGCACCTTCTGTATCAAAAGAAAATCATGGTAGTAGGAATGATTCATCCCTCACTGACTGAAATAGTTCAACAGTAGGATGTCAAGACAGCTGTTAAAAACTCATAAAACCCAGTTCTTTGGGGGCTTGACCCATACTTGGGTGTCAAGGTCTAGATATCTTTGTCTGTTGCATCAATTCTGACCTTTTTCAAGTCAGTCTGAGGAAAAAGTCACCAATCTGATTATGTTAGCTGTTCCTTCTATCCAGATGGCTTTGAATATAGAGAAGAGCCATAATATCTGGAATCAGCTGCCAACCTTGTGGGCATTTCTAAACTGGTGCGCTAGCCATCTACTGGGAGTCATTAGGTCTGATGACTGCACAGAATCAGAGTGAAATGCCCAGGGAGTATAAAGCTAT
Organism: Tylochromis polylepis; assembly: GCA_015107715.1. Classification (NCBI taxonomy): domain Eukaryota; kingdom Metazoa; phylum Chordata; class Actinopteri; order Cichliformes; family Cichlidae; genus Tylochromis; species Tylochromis polylepis. The sequence continues at coordinate 57,893 of VVHJ01036388.1, read as the reverse complement.
TTCACAAAATCAGAAGCTCTCCAGGGTTCCCATAATTCAAGACAATAATGGAGCCTAACTGCCAAAAAAACCTCAAGAGTAATTTTATGAACAGTGGGATAAAGTCATGGCTTAATCAGCACATTCACAATCGTCACTTTCCAACCTTTAAAAGGACTAATCACTCAAGCAAAAGGTTTTCCACTTTAGAGAAAATACTGAACACACAGTAAGATGACAGACACTGTTTTGAGAACTACATCAAGCCCTTAAACATCACTAAATATTGCATATTAAACAGCAGTTTAGACCACATGCAGGGATGAACGCATAAGAAATTATTTTTGATTAAATCAGTTTAGGGTAAAAGCCAAGATCCAGTCTGAGAAAGTAAACGGAATACCTTGTGTGATACACCCTGCTGAAATGTGACTTTCCCTCTACGTCCAAATCATTCCTACACCGGTGTGTTAAAATGTGTGAGTATGGTGTCTGTGTGCCAACCTTGTTCCCAGAATTCTCTCCCATGGAATCTCTCTAAGTCTGTATCAAAGCCCTCACGCTGTCTTTATTCCCATAAGTTGAATGTGCAGAGAATCAGCCGGGTGGATAGAAGTGGAGTAATGAGGACCTTTGGTGACAGCCCTGCTGTGTCTGAGAGACCAGCAAGCCCCTCTGAATCTTTCCACACATGAAATGAAGGGAAAACTTTTCTTTCTTTCTTTCCACATTTTCTTTCTTTTTTCCTTATTTCACACACACTTCTTTAGTGTCAGTATTCCCATGAAGCGTGCATGCAGAAATAGCCTTTTGTGAGGCTACCAGAGAGGGTTTCCAAAGGTCCAAATAGACTGGTTTATTTAAGACAAAAAACCTGTAATTACATGTTGGCCTCAAAGAGAACTGGATTTAAGCTCAAAGAGACAATTAAATCTAATTCTTTTTGAATCAGCTACTCAAGTGATTTAGATTTTTACAGTCTGATGACCTCCTAAATAAAAGAAACAATTACCCACTTTATCTTTTAATATTTTTTTCCATTCACAAGCTTTCATTCACATCACAGGATCTAATTTACAAGAAATAGTCTTAGGTGTTGGAAACAAAGATATCAGCTCATTAATGTATGAAACTTTATCCTATGTAACAAAAGAAAACTTCTCTAAAACCCAACGCTAGTTTTTGTCAGCATCATGGGCATAATTAGTTAACGGAAATCTGGAGTCACTGATCTCTCTCCTGTAACTGGTTTTGGACTGTTGTCTATTGACAGCTGATGTTGCCTGCTCATATGAGATGAATGAGAAAAAAAAGTGGACATTTGAGCTCAATGTTTTCATTACATTTATTTCATTTATTTATTTCAATGCTCAAAATTTAAATGGAACCTATTTTTCATATCGTATAAATACGGTTATAATGGTGATCCTCACATTAAACGTGGCCCAAATTTCTAATAATGAGGCTAACATATGTTCAAGGAATTCCAGTGAGTTAAAACCTGAGATTTCTGATCTGAAGACTGAGTTTTCTTCTACTCTGTATGACGTCAGAGAAAGGGATATCCTCAGTATGGCAATCCTGGGAGTGCAGAAGCCCCACCTACTCACTGACTGTTTAAGTCTTGCTTGCGAGGGGCATTCAATAAGAAGAAGGTGGGCTTAAAGGGAGTGGGAAGGGAGCTAACAGTCAGTGAATGAACTGAGGCTGCACCAAGGAACAGTGTAATGTAAATGAGGATTATTCAGAAGAAAGTGTCTTGATGCATGCTCAATCTTTCAGGTAAGGAAATCCCAAAAAGTTCATTCTGTTCATCTGGATGTAGCATTTTCAGTGGGTACAGTACATTTGCATAATGACTGAAACTAGCACCACTGGCTATGAGGTCAGTTTCTTGATCATTAATATGCAAATTGTCATGACCATTGGTCAACAAAGTGGGGAACCCATGGCACACCCATGTTTCTTCCTGTAGTACTGACCCTTGTATGTGAAACAGGTAGAATGAAGTCATAGTTCCAAGCGCAAACACAGTTGGTCAGTGCTGAGAGTGGTCGTGTTGCTGATGGTGCTAGTTTCAGTCATTATGCAAATGTACTGTTTATAAGGTTGGGGAAACCTGCCGTCAGCTAAGACTGAAGAAGTCACTTGGATGACTGACTAAACGTTTTTTCCACTGAAAACGCTACGACCAGATTAACAGAATCAACTTTTTGGGATTTAGAAGAAAGTTTGGAAGAATCTCAGAAGGAAATTATGTAGTTGAAAATAACAATGTTTAATTTATTAGCATGTCACATGCTTATCAAAATGGAAAAGCCATGAATTCATATTTAGATCATAATAAGACAGTAAATCTCCCTAAAAAAAGAAAATAAAATTCAGCTAGGTGAATTGTACCTCCTTTAAATAAGTCGAGGAAGATTACAGTGAATGTTTTACAGATATCTGCTCAGATATCTAAAAGGACATTTCAAATTTAAAAAGAAAAAAAAAAGGTACCAAGTAGGACACGGGTGTCAAATTCACTAAGGTAAGAGTCACACCTAGGGTCAGACATATATAGTTTATTAACATGCTTTAATTTAATGGGAATATATGCCTCCTGTAGCCTATTTGTGTACAGTTTGTTTTGTATAAAGCAGGTGTGTCTAATATAAGGCTCAGATGCCAGAATTGGCCCAGTGAAGACTCCAATCTGGTCCGTTGGATGAAAAATGTGGAGGAGGACATAAATTTTGTACTTTTAACTATATTTTCACAAGTTTTACAGCTTTTCCTACTGATTAAAGACAACCCCCTCCAAAAAAAAATACCCCCCAAAATACACCACAGTAATTAAATTATAGATTTCTGTAATTTCACACTATTACTTCTTAAAATTAAGCCCAAAGAGTCATGCTGACAGATTTCCTTCATTTAATACAGCAACATTTCTCAGAAACACTGTTAAAATTGTGCTACTTTGTCCTATATAAAGACATGTCATTGATTAAATGTGTAGTTAAAATGTGTTACATTGACAGAAAGTCCAGCCCACATAAGATCAAACTGGGCCCACTATATGTGGCCCACAATGTAAAATAAGTTTGACATCCCCGGCATAAAGGATTAAGCCAGTAAACAAAAGTTTCTTAACCATGACAGCATTTTATCAAGAAAAATATTGCATTCTGATTACAATTCAATCAAATTACAAACAAATTGACTCACAAGCCTGTACTTGCAGTTGATGTAAAAGCTTAGAACAATGTTGAATATTTTTGTTTAACAAGTCTCATATAGGCAGTTTTGCAGGCCTGAACATCAGAGCTCAATAACTGTCTAATTAAAAACATAGGGAAAAGAAAACAGCTTTTACCGTGGACTTTACCTGTACAGCCGAGCTTTCTGCCATGAAGCTGGCTGCCAATACAAAACCAACACCATTACATCTCCATCACTTTGAGTTTGGACTTGAAGGAACACATAGATGCATAGCTTTTTTTCTCTTCAGGGACTTTCCAAAGCCTTTGTTCCTTGCCTATGACTCCATACCTTTACTGGTATGTGGATTCAGGCAACAAATTAAGTTCTTTGAAAACAGAAATTGCCTCTTTACACTCGGTAAAGGCATAGTTTATTCAGTCTCCCACCACAGCTGAAACTGTCTGCCTTCAGAACTAACTTTCCTTTTTGTTGTGTCCTGTGTTAGCACATGCGTGAGGCACACACTGCTTTACAGATGACTTCTACAACCAAATGGGTCAAATTAAAATTTATTTAAGAACCTCAAGCGATATGCAGGCTGGATTAGCATTTGCGAAGGGCCAACTTTTTCCTGTGGGCCATGACTTTGATGCACATACTGTAGATTATAGGAAAATCTCCAATTCAGGTAACATAGATGACAGTTAAAACATTAGATTTTTACTAAGAGGGCATCACAGGCCTATCTGTATACAAAAGAAACAGCTGAAGAGAGAGGAAAAAGAAAGACCACGGCAGCCTTGATATTTCCGTGTCTTTCTCCTTTAACCTACACCTCCTCCTCCTCCTTCACCAATCCCTCCTCCCTCCATCTCCCCAACCACCCGCCAACTCTCTCCACTTGGACCATTAATTCTCCCAGCATGCTCTAGGGTTGTGTGCTGTGGACGGGTGGCAATGAGAGCGAGAGAAGGAGACAGAATGTGCTGTGTGTGTTTGTGCTCACAAGTGGGGAGGAACTGACAGATCTGGCCCAAGGGTTGTACAGGGTTGCGTGTATGTGCAGCTCGATCTGCAGACAAGGGGCAGCACCCAACATACCTCCCCCAAACCTGGACGGGCAGGCACTTGGTATGTTTACAGCAGGCTGGGCAGCCTGAACACCCAGGGAGGGATCAACAACTCACAAAAACACTGTGAGGGCTGCAGGCAAAGAAAACAAAGAGAAAGCACAGAGTGTACCGACAGATGTGGAAAGGACTGATGAGAACCGTAGATCAACAATTACCAATATATCTGCCTTTTTGTTAAAAAAGAAAGAAAGAAAGAAAGACAGAAAGAAAGAAAGAAAGAAAAGAAAAGAAAAGAAAAGAAAAGAAAAGAAAAGAAAAGAAAAGAAAAGAAAAGACCACACTGGCCACTAAGGGCTTGCAATATCTGGATTAGTATGTACTTGATTAATAATCCACACCATTTTTAGATCAATACATTTGTATGGAAAGCAGCCCACAAGCTGAGATAACAGTCATCTTCAGCAATCGTCTAACTATATATTAATGTTAATGTGACACAGCGGACAAGCAACTCTGACTCTTGTCTGTCGGGAGTCAGTGTGGGTGTAAAGTGATGATGTTTCACAGCCACAAGTCGGCAGAGAACAGAAACATGCAACAGAATAATGAACTTTGCTAAAGGAGGTTTCTCTCTGGAGCGAACTAAACCACCATCGCTTTTGATATGCAGATTCAAACCGTCCAATAGCATCACATCGTTTTCTACCAATCTGATGAGAAAACAATGTGTTGTTTAGAAGGGCTTCAACACATAAGCACTATGCATATACATGTTCAGTGCATGCAGTGCCCTTTCTATTGGTGCACTGTTTGTGACACAAACTGGTTTTGGTTTATTCTTAATGAGCAATACATGTGCAAAAGAGAAGGAAAAAAGAAGGAGAAAAAAACCCTCAGACATGTCAATCAAACACACACTCTTGAGAAGAGTTCTAATCAGGAAGCAAACAAAAACAGAAGTGGGGGTGGACTCTGGCTGTGTGGGGATCTGGGATTATCCCTGGTAGATATTTGCTAAGAAAAAAATAAAGAATAACACACTTTGCATATTGATTTGTTGCTGCTACTATCTGCTCAGATTCTCCACTGCTGTGTCCCACTGCTGACTTTAATATTGTCTCTTTTTGAAGCCTCAAATTACTAATTAACACAAAGACAGATGATTGCAATTTCATTTGCTCTTTGGTAGTACTTTAATTTGCAACAGCAACACGTTAACCATTTGAATTACTTGCAAATTGAAACAAAAAACAAAAAACCAATGACTATAAGAAATCAACCGTTGAGGCAGAACACTGTAGTTTCTGCTTCAGTTATCTTCCATAAGGTAAACATCAAGACACCCAACTGTGCCTCATTTCCCTGTCAGTCACTGAGTGTTCAGTTGCACCACAATCACTTGGTCTGTATATCATAAAATGACTGGAAGACACACAGACTTCTCTGTGCACTGACTCGCTACACAAAGAAATCTGGGTGTGTGGTTTGGAATTTTGCTCCCAGGCTTCATATTCATCACTTCCCATGTAGAAAGCTGATCACATGGCAGAAAGACAAGCCCGATACCAAAATGTATTCTAAAACACAATCACATGAGGTATGTATCATTTTGTTACAGCCACACTGTGATTCAGGTTGATAAGTGGTTACAGTATGTGAAGATTTATACACAACCTCATCAAGTGTCATCTTCAAGCTAATTTTACAGCAGAATTGGAAGAAAGTTTGTGAGACCTAATGGTTTCATTAAGCGACTGCTTAAGCAGGGTTTAGGAATTCATTCGGCTCTTGGGAAACTTCCACCCAGTAGGACACAGGATCACAAAGCTGAATAACCATAGCAGCTTTGAAGCTCAAAGTCAGTTTCCATATTCTCTCTAAAACTCCTGTCTCTGACTCTTACTGTTTCTTACACACACACACACACACACACACACACACACACGCACGCATGCACGCACGCACACACACACACGCACACACAGAGGAAGCCCAAACCAGAGAGCAGACGCTAAATCACTGATCTTATGCAATACTTGGATCATTCACATCTTTATAAATCACTTAAACTGCAGGAAATAAAGAGTATGTTCAAGATTTTACATTTGCATTAATTTGTCCAGTACAGCTAGGAATTAAAAACATTATTGAAAAATGGTGATTAAACTGACTTCTTTTAATCTGAAGTAGTAAAATATATATAGCACTCCCTCTGTCACTGAACTGCAATAGCAATAGTAATTTCTCTCCAATGATGCAATGCAGTAAACTAAGCAAATGCCACTTTAAATCTAAATAATAACATTTTACAATTACTTTTAACAGGTCAAAGAAAAGTCCATGCCATAAAACATATAACGCAGACACTCACCCAGCCAAAATATGCATCCATTCTCTGACAGGCTCTCTCTTTGCAGCAGTGAAAAAGAGACTGACACACAGCTTTTCATCTATGTTGTACTACACTGAACTGTGGCCAGGCAGTCTCCACCATCCCCTGACCTTCCATCACACACATTAAGGCCAAAAGGTGGGAAGGTGGTGCCTCATACAGTAGCTGCTTCCTCACTAAATTTTTTTTATTATGCCAGGAGAGACAGTTCTAGTACAAGTTGGGCTATATTCAGCTATCAGCATAAAAGCAAGAAAACATTCTGTGTGTCTGTATATATACAGGGACTTTTTCTGATCACAATCAAATCCTGCCAACATGACGATATTCAGGTATGGACACCTTACAGAGATACATTTTGACAGCAGTGCAAAAAACCATCAACTTATCAAAGTAAGTGTCAGAGAGCGTTAAAGTACAATGTGTGCACTGTAGTGCTTTGCAATCATGCTGAATAATGAGCACAGGACATCAGAAAGGAAAAGGCTGTTTCATAAAACAAACAAACAAAACATGACTGTGAATTTTATATTTGACACGGCCACACTCAACAGCCACCTAAGCAGTGAACGGCTGAAGCAAGAAATAGATATTTCCTCAGGAAATGAAGGTTCAAAGAATGAGAATAAAATAGGAACTTTTTTTTTCAGTCAACTCAATCATGCTTTACAGAAGAGTTTCAATAATAGGCCTAGATCTACTGAAGTATACTGAATTAAGTTGAGCCATTCTTATGCAACAAGATGTCACTGACCCACTGTATCATTGCTTTTGAAGGAGGAAGAGAAGTTATGCTGCTGAAGGTCTGCAACTATTCATTACTGCAGCAAACTGAGATTCCACTCCTTACAAAAGCTCAAGCTTTAAATATTACAGTATCACCTAGACTGGAGAAAATTACTACAGAATTATTACTGCAGCACAAAACAAAAAAAATATAAGCCTGACACAGTAAAACAAATTTATGGAGATTGTGTCTCCCACCAAGTGATCATTCACCCAGCAGATAGAAAGCAACATTTCCACTCTCGTTTTGACTTTACCACCAACTATCCACAAGCTCCTGTGAAAACTATGTCTTACACCTTAGTCATTAGATTCATTTTTAGGAATAAAACAGGACTACTATATCCTTTGGCAGTAAAATGAGCGGCACATCAAATGTCCCTTTTTAAGATTGCTTTAAATCAGTTGTATCATAAGATGCCCGGGATGAAATCAAGTGGAATGAATCCACAAAGAGGAAAGAAAAATACCCTCTCGTTAGGTTCAGCTGATTGCAGCAGTAACAAAGCAGACCAAGTAGGGCTATAGTAACAAAACCCCAGAGAGTAGTAAATCAAGCAAAGTTCTTTTATTTATGAAGTTTTCCTTTCAGATTCACCTCCCTCGCACTCCCTGTTTAGCTTATATTACTTTTGTTATATAAATTCTGTTGTGGTGACATTAAATTATGTTCAAAATTCCATCAATATTGAACCTGATCATCAATTTAACCCAATACAAAAAAATATCCAGTTAATTTGGGTCATTGTGTGCTCAGCTTGTGTTTGTCTTTTAGCTAATGATACCCTAAATTATAATCTGCTATTTGAGCTAGCCAACTGAAATGACATCATCAGAGAAGGGGAAAACTTTTAATTGTACATAAACAGTTTTTGTGATTCTGCAAGTAAAGCATGCAGACACATGAGGCAGATTTTGATATTTGTGGAAACAAGCTGTGAATGGACTAACCACTGGTGATGATAAGTTAAGCATTTGATTCTTCAAATAAGAAAGGAAAGCTTTAGTAGTTCAGCAGCTGTCTGGAAATAGGTGAAAAGGCTCCCAGCAATACAATATCTGGAAGGATTTGTCTTGATGTAGCAGGGCTTTGTGGAAGTGCATTCCGGATGCTATAGGCTGAGAGAGATGCAGAGACAGACGGAGAAATATTGACAGAGTTAGACTGAAGTGTGTGTCTGGGGAATAGAGAATATGGGTGGGCGTAGGAATCGGGTGGGGTGTTGTTTGTGCGCTCAATATCACGCTCTGTCAGAAGCTGTAATATCTCTTCCATTTCATTAGTTGCTACATGAATAGACTTGACATCAATCAGCGCCCGCTTGGCTGATTGAAAGAGAAGTGCCTCAGCATCAGAGAACATCATGGAGCATCATGGAATGAGCTTGCAGTTTGTAGGAAGTGATTGTACAATGTTAACCTGGAGAGCAGTACAATGAATCTCAGCCCGGCATATACTCCGAATCTGGAACAGATATACGCCTCGTAAACTTTTTCTAATCAAAGGCAGAGGCTCACACACAAGTGTGGCAATTTTCTAAAGCATACACTATGTAGTTATCTTCTGATAAATCTATCACTTATGTGTTGCCTTTGTGTCCCCTAACTATTATATACTATTAAAAAATGGAGGAAATGAACAATTTTCTTTTTTAAGCTGCGTATTCTTACCAGTGTTAACAGTGCCATCTTTGTTAATGGAGGCCAGGACACAGGGAAGTGGATCGCTAGCTTTGTGCTGAACCTTGTCACCGGTCAGCAACTTGAGCCGCTGTGATGTGACTGGTGGAAAGCGATAGAACTGGAAGGTGAAGTAGATGTTGTCAGGCCAATCGGGACCAACACCCGGTGCTGCTATTCTGTGAAAAGACAGCAGGGGACGACTGTTATTATTTAGAAATAATGATTACAATGATAATTACTGTGAAAGAATACAGTGTAAATAAATTAGCATACAAAGACCCTGTAAACCCTAGAAAATACTTTTTTTCCCCCAAATCATTTGAAATTTTGAAAAAAAAGAATATGCATATTCTGCACATCTTGTAGGGGTCATTTAACTTTGTAGCTGCTTAAAAGTGAAAAACTTCAAAACCAAAAAGAGGATAAGAACTTAATTTTAAAGTTGCTAAGAAAACTGGACTGCTGACTGAGTAGGTACAAAATACCAATTCATAAACAAAAAATTCAAAATGAAACGCAGCAAGAGAATATGTTATGAGATCTGTGGAAGAGAGGAAATCCTGTATGTATGTGAAAAAGTATATAAATATTGTCATATTCTAGGTTATCTATCACCACAAATAGAATACTTTTTTTGTGTTTGTTTACTGGGACTCCTGTTTAGAAAAAGTAATCTTTGGGGCTATGAGAACCTCCTCCTTGTGTGCTGTGTACTGCTTTTCACACAAACGCCACCCTCTGAGTGTAATTTCAGGCACACATACGCATTTCTAATCCCACACTTGAAGCTGCAGTTAGCCCACATAAAGTCCCTGTGAGCCTGCAAGCACCCGATTTCAGCGCCAAGCACATTTAAAACCGAGCAAGTTTCAGGATGAGCTTCTTGCTTCCATATGATGAATAGATTATCAACCAGTCAATGGGTATTGAGGAAAAAGAAAAAGCATTTTAAAAACAAGCAGGGAGTGCTGTGAGGGCCCCCTCATGACCACAGACTGCCAAAACCGTAGATTTCAAAGTGGAAACTAATAAGAGCGGCGTATGACCTCCCAGTCAATCACAAGCTCTGGTGTTCCACTGTTAAAGACGATGCCATGCTCCATCTTCAAAGAGGAGCCGGCATTAATATTCATTCTGTAAACAGACAAGATTGATAATTATGGCGCCCGGGTGAGAGGTGGAAATTACACTGCCTATTCACAGGCTCCCTGCCTGCCTAAATGGTGCTGCTGCCGCTGGCAGAATCCCAGTCTGCCATGCCTGTTTGTCATAATTTTGAGGTAACTCAGCCTTACCTCACTCTACAACGACCAACAGATATTCACAATTTATGTTCCAGTTTGAGGCTTTAGTTTCCACTTCAGGCTGCCCTAAGATGGTGATGAAAAATATCCAGAGGGACTGAACAGGCTTTCATAGCATCAGAACATAAACACTTAAGTAAATTTATACACTCAGACATTTATATGTTTTGTTGTACTATCCAACTGATAATGTGATAGTGTTTCAGCTTGAACCCATGCTGTATAATTTGCAATAAAACAAGGGCTGACTATAACCTTCCTTCCCAATTGCTAGCAGAGAGAGTGATTTATCTGTCGGCTTTTATATTTAGGTCCACGAGTATTCGTAGTTTTGCCTCTGTACATCACCACAGAGGATTTTAGATCAAACAATCAAGATGTGATTTTAAGTGCAGACTTTCAGCTTTATTTTTTAGGTTTTAACAAAAGTATTACATTAACTGTTTAGTAATTACATCCATTTTTACACAGCTCCCTACTTTTAGAGGCTCAAAAGTAATTGGACAAACTAAGATCATTTTAAATGTAAAAATCAATTTTAATACTTGGATGAAAATCATTTGCAGTCAATGATTCCCTGACATCTAGAACCCATGGACATCACCAGATGCTGCGTTTCCTCTTTTGAGATGCTTTGTGACACTTTGTGACGCCTTTACTGCAGTTACCTTCAGTTGCTAGTAGTTTGTGGGTCTCTTTGCCTTCATTTTTGGATTTTCTGTTGAGTTGAGATCAGGTGACTGTCTTGGCCATTGAAGAATATCCCATTTTTTTCCCCTTCAGAAACTCTTGGGCTGCTTTTACAGTATGATTTGGGTCATTATCCGTACATGGTGTGAAGAGCTGCCCTATCAGTTTTGCAGCATTTGGCAGAATGTGAGCAGAGAGTATAGTCTTGTACAGATCACAATTCATCCTGCTACTTCTATCAGCATTCACATCATCAAACACTAGTGAACCAGTTCCAATGACAGCAATACATAGCCTTGTCAAAACATTGCCTCCACCATGTTTGACAGATGATGTGGTAGGCTTCAGATCATGAGTTGTTCCTTTCATTCTCTATACATTTCTCTTCCCATCATTCTGGTACAGGTAATTTGGCCTTCTTGCTCTTGAGTGTAACCAGTGGTTTGCATCTTGCTGTTAACACTCTGTATTTCCATTCATGATGGTGTTTCTTGATCTTGACAGTGATACACCCGCCTCCTCAAGAGTGTTGCTGACTTGGCTAGATGTTGTGAAAGGTTTTTCACAACCTTCACATTGACTGTTCTTCCAGTCTTTTTACTGTTGCTGAGTTGGCCAGTGCATTCCTCCCTTTACAAATGTACCAGACTATTAATTTGGCCACTGCTGACATTCCTGCTCTCTCTCTGATGGATTTTTGGTTTTTCAGCCTAATGATGCCTCCTAGACTTGTTTCAGTATCTCTTTGATCCTTTGAGTTCCAGTAAATGCTACCAAATACGAGTTCAACACTGGGAATCAACACCAGATTTATCTGATAAGTTTCTCATGAAATGATAAGGGGAGCTTACCTGGCCGAAATGGCTTGTCAGTCAATTGTCCATTTACTGCTGAAAATGGAGGACTGTGTACAAAAATGTTGTTCAAATATCAACCTAATTTTATATACTCACTGGATGCATATACTCACAATGACATCTGTCATGGTTTTAAGTATATCAGGTAAAGCTGAACCAGGAAAAGGTCAGTCTGTGAACTGTGATGAAAGTTTAAGTACTAAGCTCCTGCCTAAACTAATTTTTTCCTCTAAATAAACTTGGATCTGTTTTTTTTAAAAATCTTTTGTCAATTTACTCTGGAATATATTTTGCTTTATTTTTACCATTGCAGCAATTGCACAGAAAAGTTGCTCTATAGTCTTTTTTTAATTTTTTTTTTTACAAAGCACACATTGTCATTCCCTTAAAAAAGAAAAGCTGATATAAAAAATAATCTGCAGACTTCGCCTCAGAGACATTTTTTCCTGAAATTTTAAAGACTAATAAAGTTACTGATAAAATTAAATGAAGAAGAGGCGAAAAGTAGAAGATTGCAGCCCAATTAAATTTTGAAATACCTCTTTGGTAACAAGATTTCAAGTGCTTGTCGCTCTTTACCCTTTTCCCTGCCACTTCTTTCCTCCTCTTTGCCATCACAAAGTATCGTGTTACTTAATAATTTATCAAGCACACTTTAGACCCACCACACAGGCAGATTTCATATTGGATTTTCCAATATTGATCTAAGGATCAAAAGATGCCAGATTTTGCATTAAAACATTTTTAATGTTTTTAAAAATGGTTGAGAGTTTCCAGCAACTATGTTACACGATTCCAATGATTCGTGCAGAATCTAAAATATAGTGTTGCACCATTGGTGTGATTTTTCTATCATTTGTTAAAACTGAGCAGACATGCAGCTGTGACAGGCAAAGGCAGTGCACTTTCAGACAGTGTAATTAATTATCATCAAAAGCAGATTCTTTTAATTTAGTCACACACAAAGCGCTGATAATGCATCTCAAAAACAGCAAGAGGTTAGAGAGCGTAAAGGTTGATGCATGGGTGGTCATGGCACCATGACGGTGAGTCCATGATGAACAAGACAAATGTAAGCAATGCCAACAGTGCTGATGACAAGATAGAGAGACACAAAAATCGGTGTGTTTTGTACCTATCGTTCGGTAGTCGTCATCCCCATCCCCCCCCCACCCCCCCACTTCACTGTCAGCCCCTGTCAGCCGCTGTCAGAGTTGATGCCAGCTCCAGGGTTTTCGTGATGGGACGCTGACAGGGGCACTATTCAGTCTGTGCTGACAGGAAATGTGCTTTTCTGCAACCATGAGTGTATGTGTGCATACTGTGTAGTGGTATGTGCTTGACATGTATGTAGAGGGTGGCAGGACCTTATGCCTGGTTTAAATGCATTGAAATCTTGGCTGCTGTTCCAGACAGAAAAATAGATAACCCTTGAGGCGGGGAGGAGCTGCCCTTGGCCGTCAATCAAAGTCTCCAAATCTCTACACAGATAGTGGCTCAGCGTACAGAAAGATATTGGCAAGGTTGTCAAATCAATGGCTGCTCTGTTTCACTTAGAATACAACAAATCTGCCATTTCTGGAAGCATAAAAGTAATTAATTTGCAATCTGTCATGGTGTTAAAGCCAAATCTTTAACAACAACAAAGACAACAGCAATTAAGCCATGCTGTACAGTAGTAACACCTCAACCACATGTGACACAGTGCTGCAGGCCTCACCTGGTAAATGCCAGAAACTGGAACACCAGCAAGTTTCCCTGCAGGTCAGTCTCTTCTCGCTTGGGATCAAAGGGTAGGGGTTCTGTAGGATCCAGGACTTCAGCCACCTGGCCACTAGAGTCCACGATGTCAGGGAAACCAGCAGAGAAGAGGTGGGCCAATGAGCTTCTGGAGCTCACTGAGCAGGAACTAGAGTTAAATTAGAGGAAAAATTCAGCACACATCAATCATTCGCCAAGCAGAAAAGACTTCAGCGAATGCGTTCTTGATGCTTTACGAGCAGCAGGAGGTAATGCGTTTAGTCCCCACTGCACTGGCATCACTTGGGTGATTTGCGGTTGTAAATGAGGTGGAAAAAAAATGTCTGGATCTGTGGAGCGGAATACAATGCTGTTTTTATCATTTTTCGACCTAGCTTTGTTTGCCTTGGATCGGTTCCATCTCGACTCAAGATGTTTATCTTTTGGGCAATAACTTCAATTTAGTCACTTCATCCTATTAAACTGAACCTGAATTTCAATATCCGGCTGGACTTAAGAAAAATGTGGGGAAATGATGATTAGGCAGCATAAGGATGTCAGCAATATCCGTCAAGCAGCGGTACCACAACAATACTAACAGGGGAGCGAGAACGGGTGCCAAAGCGCTCCCAAAGGATTTTCTTGCATAATTGGCAGTTATCTCTAATCATAGTGGCCACCTGTTTTCCCACAACTACGGTAACATTCATAACTTATACTCTCAGTGCTGACACCAAACATTCTGGGTCTGATAACACAGTGCACAGATGGCTGGCTAAAGTGCCGGCATAGAAAAGTGAACAATAATGTTTGGGCTTATCATAACAGTAATGGTGCCTGTGTCCATGTTGGGCCCACAGTGTCACATTTCTGAAAGAACGAAGCCCTGATCAAACTAATTAAGGTAACATCAGTGAAGAAGACAGTGGACTGGGCTTTTCCTCTGCAGCTGTGTCAATTTCATGCTTTCCTTCTCTCCCTCATTGCTCAGAGATGTATCTTAATTTAGCCCCAGTTAATATTCAAGCCATCATTTTTATTTCAAAAGAGGCTCAATCAGATATGCACAGCAACTTCAATTAAACTTCTTTAGACTTCATTGTTCTTCTCAAAAGAACTGGGTCATTCCACACTGAAAACAGTCAAAAAGATGTTTTGGATCCGAGTGAAAAAGCAGAGATGTTTCAGCCCACTGAACTGAACAGCATCGTGTCTGGATCCAAACTCTGGGATCAGAAAACAGTTTCAGAGCCAGCTGCTTATTTACTGACTCTCTGTACTAATACAATGCCTTGTTTCTGAGTTAGTGTGCCCATTATTTGCTGAATGCACTCTCTCATTCGGTTTCCTGTCTAAGACCTGGCTATATTTCCACTGACATTATGATTGTAAATTGCCAGCTGAGTTCATTGCATTCTGCTCAACTAAATCAAAGTCAAAACCTCTCCCTTGCAGCTGGATTTAATAATGAATTTCACTATAACAAACAGTGCTGAAACCATTACCCAAAGTAGGATGCAAAAGCTGACAAAACATTTTTCTTTAAACTGGCTCTGACCTGAATTCTCCTACTTACTTTGCACTGGGTAGTGTTATCCTACCCAGTGCAAACATGTTGCCAATTAGTGAGCCAATCAATATCCTTCTGTAGATAGCAAGATAGCAAACTTCTGTGGTAATAAAGGACTGTACTAGAGATCACACAGGATACCAGGCTTGATAAAACAGTAGCATGTTGAAAGGATATTTGAAGTGCCTTTCTTCAGTAATGTCTTGATGCATGCTCAATCATCCAGGTAAGTAAATCCCAAAAGGTTGATTCTGTTCATCTGGACGTAACGTTTTCAATGGGAGAAACGTTTTGTCACTCAGTCACAAGTGACTTCTTCAGTCTCAGCTGCCTGCAGGTTTCCCCAACCTTACAAACAGCACATTTGCACAATAACTGAAACCAGCCCACTGAATGAACAATGGGCTGTGAGGTCAGTTCCTTGATCATTAATATGCAAATTGTCATGACCATTGATCAACAACCACTGATCAAAGCCCACTGA